>JAYDZE010010002.1:0-47255 GCA_034509125.1 Monilaria moniliformis
ACCAAGATAGCCAAATCACATTCATGACCAACAGCCTGGACATGTGCTCTATATTTGGCAGGAGAGCCATGCTTTCTTACAAGGACAAAAGTATGATCGGCCACAACGTGAGCATTGGTCAGGATTCTCCTTCCCGAAATAACAAATCCTGCAGTAAATCATAAAAATACCATATCCTGAGCATCAATATAAAGCTAATTTACCACACCATCTTACTAAAAAAAGAGCATATTAACATCAAACAACAGAAGTTCGAGACTGTATCTTAATGTCATCTACAGCTAGAACAACCTTTAATCCATCACGTTCCATCAAAACTGACTAATTAAACACTTCAGCTTTTCTATTCAAATAAAACGATGTCAGGTTCAATTAAATACACTAATACATTTCACCAAAAAGTTAGGCTTATGTAAATGAAATGCATTACACAAAATGAAGATACAGAGCAAAACAATCACAAACCAGAGCCCATGGATTCCCGCTGAGACTTGTTCTGCCAAGGCAGAAAATAGCTCGGACTACTTGCCACCGTGAAAATCTTCACCACCGAATCCAACGCCAATTCGATAGCATGGAACGCGTCATCCATCGCCGCGTTCCGCATTGTCAAGTAAGCGACCGCTGCTTCAGCGTCGGTGTCGGCATTCTCAACGCTAGTGCTACAATTCGAGATCGAGCAAGTTGAGAACAATCTAATTGAAGAAGAACGAAACTCCCTAGCTCTATTTCTAGTGATGAAATGCGCCTTAGCTTCGGATGTTAACGAAGGGTGAATTGAATTATTCAATTGAGAATGGCGGGAAACAGGAGTTCCAGTGTTGCTGCTGTGACTGGTGGATGGCCTCAGCCGCCGGACCGCCACTCGCGCGGCGGCGGCTAATCGGATTTGTAGCATCGTGTTTCTAGGGCTGAGGCGGGAGGCCGTAAAACCTCCGCTTCAGGGTTTAGTAAAAGAAAAATAAATTGTATAAACATAAAATAAAAAATAATAATTTTGATAGAACTTTGTGAGATTATTATGGCAATCAATTTTTATTTTTTATGGAGAGAAGGCTTTCAAAGACTTAACGTAATTAATAAAAAAAAAAAAAATTTCATAAAGATTTATGGAACTATAGAACATAAACAAAATACAGATAATATGAAACTTTAAAATATAAAGACTTCGAAATTAGATATATGAATAGATTATATTGTGATAATTATTTAGTCTTCACATTTTACTCTATGAGGATAAGACAAGAAAAATGTAATTATGTAGAAACAAGAAAAAAGATAAATCAAATATAAAGATAGGAGATTTCCACCAATATCTTATAGGATCGAGCAAGTTTCTCATATTATGTACCGCTTTTTCAAATGCGATTTATCTCTTTGTGGGGTTTGCAGACTATGGGAGGTTGCATGCATTAGCTTTTGATAATTTAGTTCGAATTTACTTGCAAGTGCACAATGATTATTATGGTAAAGGGCAGGCAAGAGTATCGTTTCCAAGGAGACCATCATACTAATCTTAAGTATTATGAATCAAAAGCAATCACTATTTAAACATCGATTACAAGGAGTGAAATGTAACTGAACAAAAACATAATCAAAAGTCAACCTAAAGTTCGATGAAATAAACTTAATACGAGACACGAAGAGATGGAGGTAATGGGAAAAAAGGGAGCAAATCCAATGGATCCAATTACAACAATGTAATTCATGTATTCATAATCCTAAATTCTATGTTAAACAATGACTCGAGAAATAGTAGAGCGATCACTAATGCATAATTAAACCTTCTTTCGAAGTATTTAACACGTAGATTACTAAACCAACAACGAAAGTGTCCTTTAAACTATTGATAGAGTTACAGCACATAAGACCTAAGCCCTCACAAATAACCTTGAAATTTCTCAATTCAAATGATTAATGTGTTGATTGTTCATCATTCCATGCATTATTACTCATCTTTCAATTCTTGCAATAATACTAATATATTTTTCCCAAGTTAGCCAATTCAAGAAAGCATTTAAGCACAAGAACAATCAAAATAAATCAATGTCTTAATCATAGAAGTAAAAAAAACACAAGCTACATGAATTACAAAGTGTTTTCTCCATAGAAAATGCAAAATGATCAAGCCTAACATATTATCTAATAACTGAAAATCCAAAATTAAAGAAAGCATCAAGGGAGTTTGCGACACCCGTTGGGATGGAAAGCCTTCACTTGGTGTTGGGATTGTATATAAATGATGTTAACAATAACTACAAGTTGGGGGTGCACTCTTGTGCGCGTGCATCAAACCCGGTGTTACTCAATCAACTTTTTTTTTTTAAAAAATCAGTAATTTTTATTAAGAACAACTATTATTTTTACAAAAAATATTTTTAATCGTAAGAAGTGCTACTTTTTTTAAAGACATACTGTGACTTTTATTTATATATGAATAGTAACTTTTATTTATAAAATATTAATTTTTATTCATAAAAACAATAATTTTTAACAAAATAACTTTTAATTTTAGAAATAATAACTTTTATTTATAATAAAATTATTTTTAATTATAAAAATAATAACTTTTAATATAATAATTTTTATGTACAAAAAGAATATTTTTTTTAAGAGGTCACATAAATTTTTGTCCAACGAATTTGCAACAAAGGCAATACAAAAGGAACCATAAGGTCCAAACCTACGAGACCAAATTTACATTCTCCACCGAGAGTATTTTATTTATAGTGAAAATTTATATTCATGACTATTCATTTTTTATAAGATTATTTAATCTTTTAAACCTTTAAAAAATCACATTTGTGATTTTTATATTATTATAAATGTAGAGAGAGAGTCAAACTGTGGATGGCAATAGTTTATATGCAGCTTTCCATCTCTTCATTTTCAATCAATTAACAATCGAGGAATATAATATTAATTATTGGAATTACATCTTTAAAAGCGCGTTCAATATATTATTAACTTATAACTCAGTTGGAAAGCATCCATCACCACAAACGTTGAGAATATACACTATAAATTGGCATATCCATGCACATGGCATTTTTATTTTCTCAAAAAGTTAAATATTGTTGGAGTTGTTAGGTATTGAGAGATGAACAATTGTAGAGGGAAAACATTGTATGTTATTGCTTGATTGATTCATTACACGTACGCCTCTTTTATTGAGGGATTAGAAATAAACTAGGAAATTACTTGTTTCCTATTTTACATGATTCTAATTGCTATGTAATTGATTCTGATTTAGTTTCCTTCTAACACTTCCAGCATTATATGTTTAATTTATATCATATTTATTTTGAATAATAATATATTTATCCCATTTTTTATATTATATTTATAATTTGTTCACTTTATATGAATTGATGGGATGAAATATCTAGATTATTCTTATTATATTTTGTTCCTTGAATTAATAATGTGTTAAATTGAGAGTACAAAAATCTTTTAACCAAAGAGATGAAATGTGGTATAAAATTATCGCATCCTCCCTTAGGTATAATATATCGCTTACCTAAGGGAAAAAAGGTAGCACGAAGTTTTATACAGTTTGACCGAATTTTTGTAACGTCAATGCAAATAAGATATAAAGTGGTAAATAGAAATTATCCCTTTGTTATATCTCAATATACCTCAAAATGAACGTACCCCATCCAGGTTTAAATTCCACCAATACCTTCCCATAAAAAAAACAAAACAAAACAAATTCAAGACCGACATTACACTAATAGTGGCCGTAGGCCCATTTGGCTTTTTTTTATATATAAAAAAATAGCATGAAGCTCGCACAATAGATGGTCCATTATTGCACTAACACATGCAAGGTTGGCGACCACTCGCCCCTAGCTCTCTGCACGCGCCCACTATTCGACTGACGGTACCTCTCAGCACGGTCCCACCTCTTTACTCAACCAAATTTTAATTTTCCCTTTATTTTTTATTAGGGATGCCCGGTTAAAACTGAATTGACGGTTTTAATTGGAATCAGAACCGCCGGTTTTGGTTTTTGAACCGTAACTGTCGGAAAAGGTTAAACCGAAATCGAAAATTTGGTTCCGGCGGTTCGGTTACGGTTCCGCAAAAAAGAAACAGGAACCGCCGGTTTCACGCGTCGTAGGGCTACGGGTAGGGCGGCAAGGCTAGGCTGACGTTGCAGGCGAAAACTGACAGTTTCTGCTGCAAAGTTGGTGGTGCCGGCGGTTTCTTTTTCTTTTCAAAATTCTAATTTAAATTCAAATTTTTTCCACTCATTTTTATCTATAAATACCCCCTCATCATCCTTCTTTCAACTCACTCATCTTGTATTAACAAGAATTCTCTATTCTTTACTACCAATTTCTCTCATCTCTACCTCTATCATCCTTATTCTAACTCATTCCACTTGTGTTAACAAGAATTCACAATTTTCTAAAAACACTTAGTCGAGCACATTCCAAATATTACTGCAGTACTAACAAGTTCAACAACTTAGCAACTGCCTTAAATATCCAATTAGAATTGGCTTGACCCAGTGTTTTCAGGTAATTGGATGTGCTGTTACATAATTTCTCTTATTTGTTAATCATGATTCATTACTGTAATTTATTCATTATTGATCTACTTATTGTTTTCATTTGTAATGTAAATTTTATTTTATAATTGTAATTTATTTATTTTATTACTTAAAAAAGTCTTCAATTTTGTAATTTGTTGTATTTGTACATGTAATGTAAAGTATACATTTTGAATTATCAATAGATAATTGTAATTTTCAAATGTTTTTTTTTTTTTTTTTGTAACTTATGATAATATAATTTCTCTTTGTTATATTTAAATTTGTCTAAGTTATCTTCATTAAAAAAGAAAAGAAAAGAAATATCGGAAAACGGCAAACCGGAACCGCCAGAACCGTCTGAAAAACCGCCGGTTTTGAACCGGAACCGGAACCACTGATTTCCGGTTCGGTTATGGTTCCACCCCCTCGAAACCGGAACCGTGAACACTCCTATTTTTTACTATCTTTTCAATTTATTTTTTCCTTTGATTCCCTCATTTTCCTTATTTTATCTAACGACTTCTTTTAAATTTCTTTTTTTTTTGTCCTTATATTTTCTAACGGTTTTTTATTCAATATTTTTCCTTATTTTTTCCTTCTTCTTTCAATTGTTATTATTTACTCTCAACAACTATTTTTTCTAATGACTATTATGAGTGACTTTACAAATTGGTTTGGTCCCTATGTGTCAAATTCGGTTTCATAAAATTAAAGTTTTCCTTTTTAAAATTTTGATGTTCGTCCGAATTATCCAAATTTCTGGCCAAATACGACTATCTTCAGAATTTTTCTAATTGTGCCATGACTTCTCATGTCCTTCAATTTGGATTCTTATCACAAGGGTTCCAACCATACATATATCTTCCGCATGAATATCCATAGCAAGGATATATTTTTCCAAACTCGTCAAGTAGATACAATGAATATGGGAGTGACCAAGAGACGTAATCTTCTAGAAAGAGATATGTGCAATGGCTAGAGAATATAAATCTATTTGTTGATTCACAATCCAACAACGACGACCATTCCACCAAAAGAAAAAAACATTTTATTTGAATGTAGAGTGTGTTATTGTTACACAATATTGGATCGACATTAACATCAATTCAACTTAGGAAATGATCAAAATGGCGAACAAATGTGGAGAAGAATCACAGAAGCCTACAACACAAATTGCCTTGAGAACAATCCAGAGCGTGATATTACTCAGTCGAAGACACAATTCTATAAATGTAAAATAAATTAAATTTTTGTATTGATTGTTATAACAGGATTGAGAAGATCTTGAAGAGTGGTGCAAATGATACTGATATACTAGAGATGACACAATAAGAATAAAAGAAATGTTACAGTAAACAAGGTTTTAAGTATCTTGCGGTATGAAGACTACTCAAAGATTGTCTAAAGTTTGTAGATGTGCAAGGGAATGTTAATGTATCCAAAAGAAAGAAAAATTCTGAAGGAAGAGCATACACATCTTCTTCCAATGCTGAAAAATCTGCCATGAGTTGTCCAATAGGCCAAAAAACAGCGAAGAGCACGGGGAAAAGGAAAAACAAATTAACTCGCTACCGTAGTTGAGGCCGCAAAGAAACATGAAACCAATCCAGCAGAGTTCATACGTTTAAAGCAGTATGAAATCCTAATGAAAGGCACATCAAACATGACGAAGAAGCAAGAGAAAGTGCACATAAGAGAGGGCGAGATGATAATGAAAAAATGAAATGTTGTAGCTTGAGGAAATTAGTCATTGCTCCAATTTATCGTTTATCTTTTAATTTGTAATTGTGTTGTGTCTTGTACTAATTTTTTTTTTAAATTTGTAATTGCGTGTGTCTTGTACCAAACTATCTTTTAATTTGTAATTGTATTTTTTATGTGTATTTTCGTTTCGTATTTAAATTTATATGTTGTGTGTATTTTTATTATTTATAATTTTAGTTGTGTTGTAGCAATATCTTTTTTTATATTATCAATGTTTGCATTTTTTTATTTTTTATTTTTAGCATAATTGTATTAATTTTTAATTATATATTATTATTTTTAAAATAATCTATTTATATAATTAATTTAATTTTATTGAAATAAAATATAAATACAAAATTTATGATATATATATATATATAGAAAGTAGAAGAGTTATGACTATGAAATTCATTTAATTGTTAAAGTGACAAAATGTAATAGCGAAGGAAAATTGACACTTAGATGATGGCATGGAAAAATACCATAGTAGATGCCCTTTTGAGGTAAAAGACAACCGTGATAATGCAAGACTGACGCACCTCGCACAATTTCCCAATCAGGAGCAATTGTTAAGCCTGAAAACTCCACAACTTGTGACACCAAAATTTTGGCCAAAAAACACAGAAAAATGGCTCCCAGAATCTCTCTCCTCATCCTCTCTCTCTACTTGTTTGCTGGATTCTCATCTCAAAGCAATGAACATGACGCCACAATCAGAACCATGGAGGAGTTTTCGGGGTACCAAATTCATGAGCCAATCTTGCAGGACTCCTCCTCATCTTCACTTTCTGTAGACACTGAAACTCTGCAGAGACGGGTATTCTTACTCAAAATCTATGAAAATAATGGCATTTTTATTATAATACTCTAATTTTTTAGTCTCATGGGATTGCAAAGATTCGATCTTTTTTAGTGTTCTGAAGTGGGATACTGCTGAGCAAGATAAATTTGAGGGATCGTGATAATGAGGAAATAATTATCGATGAGTTTTGAAGTAACTTGCTGTCCTTGTGTGATAATCTTGTATGAACTAGAGTGGGCTTATGTGAGTTGTGTTGCTACTTATTTATCTATTTTTGTTGTGAAACAGTCATTTATAAATTTCAAGGATGAGATATAAGTTATATGCTGCACAGATTGTACATGGTTATTTAAAAATCGTTTAAATTTGAGCAATATAATTCTGTCCTCATTGTAGATTACGAGGTTTTTGATTTATGGTCTATAGGCATTTTATACATAATCTCCTACCATATGAATCTTAGTATTTGTCAATGGCAAGTATCGCACTAAACAGTCTTCGCGGTCTAGTGCCTTAAGAATTTATTTGTTTTCTGTCTTAGTGGAGGTTTTGGATTTCAAAAGCATCTGTGATTTTGGATAATAATTCCAAAAGAATTCCCATGAGACATGACTCGAGATATATATATATATGAAAAGTTGATAGATGGCTTTTGAAGATTGTGGAATGTTGGTTGCAATTTCTGCAAGTGATTTTAGTGTAGATGAAGTTATTAACATGTATATCTAATGTTATTTTGTAGATTGATGAGCTATCAACTTTCTCTGATACACCTGCACCTTCAGTCACCAGGATCCTTTACAGCGAAAGAGATGTACAAGCAAGGGGGTAAAATCTTGACTAAGCTGACATTGTTTGTTTATTCTATTTATACGCATAAGAGTCACATTTCGTCAATAGAATAAGGTTTCCTTGAAATTCTTCACTGATGAACTGATGTAGCCTCTGTTCATATTTATGCCAAAGAGTGTATATAGCTAGCAATTCTTGCTTACAGTACCACATGAATGTACAGATTCGTCAAGAATTTGATGAGCATTTCTGGTCTCTCAGTCAGAGAGGATGCAGTTGGAAACATATTTGGTCGATGGTGAGTCGTGAATTCATACTGATCTTGTTATTCCCACTATGAGAATAGTCAAGTACAAGATATTGTAGTATCGTGTATGTAATCATTCAATTGCTGTTGGCTCTCTCAGTAGCTCTAAAATAATATCCCAATCCTGACTTGGACACAGGGTCGGTTCTGAACCAGAGCTGCCTCCTGTTTCCACAGGTTCTCATATAGATGCTATACCATACTCGGGTAAATATGATGGAGTAGTCGGAGTGTTGGGTGCCATCGAAGCAATTAATGTACTAAAACGGTACAGTGCTTTTGCTGACTCTCTTTCGCAAGCACACATGAGTTTTACATTTCATTCAAAGTTTTCCAAGTTTGTTAGACAACAAACTTCTCTTAGAATTTGAAGCTTTACAGGTCAGGGTTTAAGCCTAAGAGATCTCTGGAGGTGATCATGTTTACATCAGAAGAGCCAACACGATTTGGAATCAGCTGTTTAGGAAGGTTATGGCCTCGTATTTTCTTGAACTGCTCTACCATGTCACTCTCTCTTGCTGAAACTCGCTTGATTGCCCAATTTTGTGGTGCAGCCGCTTATTAGCTGGAAGTAAAGAACTGGCCCACCTTCTTAAGAGGACAGTCGATGGTCAAAATATATCCTTCTCTGATGCTGCCAAATTTGCTGGATACACGAACAATGAGGACTTTTCCAGTGTGTTTCTAGAAAAAGGAACTTATTCTGCTTTTATTGAATTGCATATCGAGCAAGGTCCCATATTGGAAGAAGAGGGTTGGATAGCTCATCACGTAGTAATAATTATCTTTATGATTGAAAACATTGTATTCTTTCCTATAAATTTGCTAAATTTATTTTCTGCAGCAATATCAATTGGCGTTGTCACCGCCATTGCTGCTCCAGCAAGTATCAAAGTGGATTTTGAAGGCAATGGAGGGCATGCTGGAGCTGTTCTGATGCCAAAGAGGTATTATTTTGTTGAACTTTTGGATAGCTGGAAAACGAGAGTCCAGATGAGTAGGTTGCTCATTCATAGTTGTGGTAACTGTGAGTAGATTGCAACACCATAATCCATGAATCTTTTTGGAACAGAAATGATGCAGGACTGGCTGCTGCAGAATTAGCCCTTGCTGTCGAGAAACATGTTTTAGAATCCGGATCAATCGACACTGTTGGGACTGTTGGTGAGTAGCACATCCTTCATGCCTTGCTATGGATCACACTTTCATTTCTTTCACTCGGGTTAAGAGTTCTCTCACGTGCTAGAATTTGTCGTGCTTAATGAAATATAACAGTTTTATCTTTTCCCCATAAGGGTTATGTGTCATTGGGGCTAATTCTTTTTCTTGAAAAATTGATGTAATTTTAGGTATTCTGGAGCTGCATCCTGGAGCAATAAACAGTATTCCAAGCAAAGCACATTTGGAGATCGGTATGATTCTTTTGCGTTAATTTGTCATTTAAATCACGACCTCTGACCCAAATTGCAAATCCGACACCACTTTCAATGTGTTGCAAACAAGCTGTTAAATGTGACCGTTGCAGATACTCGCGACATAGATGAACAGAGGAGAAATCTTGTGATCGAGAAAATTCATCAATCAGCCCTCAGCGTTTCTAAAGCTCGTAGTGTGGAGCTCTCGGAATTTAAGATTGTCAACCAAGATCCACCTGCACTGTCCGAAGAGTCGATCACCAAAGCAACTGAATCAGCCTGCCAAGAACTGAACATGCCTTACAAGAAGATGATCAGCAGAGCTTATCACGACTCCCTGTTCATGGCCAGGTAAAACTTGCCTACATTCGGATGTACAATGCGTATACCAATCCTCAATTAGGAATTGATTAGGGCAGATGCACCAGAGTTATTCATGCAACTGAACTCTCTGCTTCATGATATAACTAGAAAAATCTTCTCACGATGAGTCTTAAACCTTGTTTGTAAATCTTGGCAGAATATCTCCAATGGGCATGATCTTCATTCCATGCTATAAAGGTACCGTATCTATCATATCCATCAACGCGATTTCTATATGTGCAGTAGCTAACAAACACGTAGTTTCAATGAATTCATGATGAGAAATTGATTGATTTTTGGGTTTATGTGTGCAGGATATAGCCATAAGCCTGAAGAATTCGCGGCGCCACAGGATATTGCAAACGGAGTGAGAGTATTAGCGCTAACTCTTGCCAAACTGTCTGTTTCTTGATGTGTTGAGCTTGTTCCGCAAGGCTCTGTGCCTATCTATGTATCTTAATAAATTGCTTATTTTTCTAGTTGCATTTTGCCCATTGTTTAGAAAATTAACGAATTCTGGCAATAACATTGTGGACTTATTGCTCATTTTCTGCTGGTTTTGTTGATACATATGACCATATGATAAGCTCTCTCTCTCATACATGAATGCATTGAATGTTATGGCTTAGTCCCGTTACATCTGATATTCCACTACAGAAAGAGAGAAAAGTATATAATTTGCATATTTGATACTGATTGTTGAAAATAGATATACAGCTAGCTTTGCGGATGTATTTAACTGTCGTTTAAGCTTATAATGTGAAGTTTATACGGATGGCTTCCATGCAAGTTAAATGAAGGAAAATAATCTCCGACACATTGATTAAAAGAAATCATATACAATAAATTTTATGGTAGTTTACAATGTAAATTAGTACAGGCAAAAACAATTACTCTTTTTTGAATTTCAATTGAATCATATCCACTAGTATTAGCTAACAAATATGAAAACTTCAAGTTCATGTACGCCGTCAAATCCAGAAAATAAAACTGAAGTTGGATGTCATATTTTCATATCACAAGTGTCGAAATCCAAAGGATTTAAAACTTAGAGCTCCAACATAATATAGCAACATTTATTTTGTTTTAAATGAAATTAAATCGCAAAAAAACTATAATTATGAATTGTTTTGCAATTAATAAGAAATTGACGAAGGAAAAGAGCATAAGGAGACAGCCGTGTTGTCGCCTTTAAAGGGGGGGAAAAAAACGTATTGCCGCCTTTATCGGTCATGACTCATATCATCCCACTCCAATTATAATAATTGTCACATGTCATGTATCTCCAATTAAGATATACTTGTATATGTATTAATTTAATTTTATTGCATTGATACTAACCGAATTGGTTAAACATTGCACTAAAATATTGCTTGAAATTAGTGGTAGATAATTTGAAGCTTAATAATCTTTTTATATTATTTTGTGTTGGTGGCTGAAACCTCAACAACTTATCAAAATACCCTTTTTTATTATATAATATATTTCCAGGCTAATGGCATATTAGTTAAGCGTGGGACAAAGTTACAAATAATTAAAAACAGGGGGGGGGATACAAAAAATTCCAACAAATGTTGAAATAGATCCCTTTATTCCATTGTTCTACCAGATGTTACACTAACTATATTTGTTTTCAAATATAATATAGAGGTCTTTGGGGTTTGGTAAGAAAAGAAGGATTATCCTTTTGATAACCACTTCATAGATTGAATTAAATTAAACACAATAATTAGGTGCTGTGTTATAGTAAAAGGTGTAGATAGACCTAAAAAACATGGACAGCAATTCGTTTGTTTGATTTGTTACTTTAGCCTTTTTTTATAAAAAAAAAATTATTTATTGCGGAAAATAAATATGATTGAGGTACATACAAAATATAGAGTGCAATAGCATCAATCTGGCAAAGTTGTTATAGAATGTTATATTGTTAGCATATGATAATGTTTTGTATCAGCAAAAAGAAAAAAAGAGTTCGGCTAGAAAGTTCCAGACTATTACAAATTTCTTCTATTGTCACAAAAAAATGTTCGATTTTATTTTAAAAACTATTTTTTTTTATCATCAAAATAAATCAGACCTAAGATATGCCATCACAATAACTATAATTTGGATCTATCATATTACTACATATATTCATTAAATTGACATGAGAAGATACTCGAGTGTTAAAAAAGTATAAATGCAATATTTTATGCTTAAAAAAAAGCTACTATGAGATGTCTAACATAATTTTGTTTAAAGAAAAAAGTGATAATTGTTTGTAAAATCATGAAGAAAAAGCAAATTCTCGCTTGCCCCGTATTTTTCAAAATTTGGATGTCAAATCAGAAAGTTTAAAAAATTCTCAATTGTCCTATATAACTAAATTAAATAACAAAGTTTTAAAAATTCTCAATTGTCCCCATCTTATCAAATTTGGGAGAAATTGAAACTGAGTTGACAGACCAAAAAATATACGTAAAATGAACAGTCGGTTAGTAAAACGATGTAGCATTATGAGGCTTAAGGCAACGAGAGTGGTTACATTTATCAAATCATCAATTACCCGTTTCTGACGAGATTCTATGTTAACAGGGTTTAGGGATTCGAATAGGACGATTGAGAATATTTAAAACTTTGTGATTTAATTTGATTAGATAAGACAATTGAATTTTTTTAAAACTTTGTGATTTGTCATTTAAATTTTGAATGATATGGAACAAATCAGAATTTATCTATTTTTCATAATTTTACAAACAATTATCCTAAGAAAAAAATACCGTCCCAAAATATAAGCAAACATCAATTTCATTAGCTATATATAACTCCAAGAAATAACCTTATTTAACCCTAAAGTTGGCAAATGAAATTAACATATTACATGTATTTATATTATAAAGTTAAGAAATACTTTATGCTACTAGGGTTTTTTTTTAAAATTTATTTTGGGCTTCAATTAGCTAGGCATGTTTCTCGACTAGGTTGTCAACCTTTAGCTATCGTTTCACTTTCACACCACTAAAATTGCTGCTAAGTTAAGGATTAGTCGGTAACTAATAGTTGCAATATGAAAGCGATCAACCAATCTTATTGAACATTTTAGATAATTATAAAGATTAAGTAGTCGTTAGTGTATGGTTGATTACGAAACGATATTCCAGATGTGGTAAAAAATGTAAAGTACAATATTAAATTTAGATACAAAGATATATAATTCATCTCATATTTTATATTTTATATTTTATATTTTTATATGTCAGGGATTATCAGGCTTATCCCCTCCCCCCCCAAAAATAAATCTAAAAGATATATAATTCATCTCATATTTTATATTTTTATAGGTCAGGGATTATCAGCCTTACCCCCCCGCAAAAAAAAAAAGGATTCAACTCTTGAGCATATATTAATGGAAAAGGTTGAGGTTTTTGGTATTTGCGTGATTAGTTTCTTTCTTTGTTTTTTTCTTTCTTTTCCCTTTCTCCCATTATTTTGTGTACCACTCAAAATCAAAGCATACATGTACAAATCAACATGCGTGTAAATTAACATTTAAAATATTAGATTTAAATTGCAAATAGGATCAAAATTCATGCATTACACAATAATTAATCTTAATTTAGTAGATGAGAATTTAATAAGTGGGTTTGGCAGAAGGGTGGAAGGAAAGGTGTAATTCCAAATTAGAATAATAAATAATATGGTATAAGGGCTTTCTCAAAAGGGTTAGTAATAGTAATCAAAATGATGGGGCCCATCCTGAACAATAATTATTGGGCCACTAATTACAATTTGTGGGACAGTTGAGACTTAAACGTCGTTCTGACAATCTAACCCCTCATAGTTAGACCGTCAAAATTAATTAGTATGAACAAATGAATTGAAGGAAAATATTTTGTTTTTCTCTGTATCTAAAATATTTTTTTCTTTCTGTTTTTCCTTATTTTGCTTCAAGAAATTTAAGATGCAATGTGTTTTTTTATTTGAAAAGAAATGGTGTAGTTCATAAAATATATATTAAAGATATATCTGAACAATCTTTATTTTATGGAATGAACTGTTTGGTAGATTGTCCTAAATAAATAAGGTCGTCTTTTTTCAAAAAAAATTAAAAATACTTAGGGCATTCATAACCCAACTCCAAAAAATCAGTTACAATTCTATTTTAAGCTGCTACATCGGTTTTTCACTATTCAACCATAAATCAGTCACAATATCTATAATGCAACCCCAAAATATTCAGATTCACATTAGCCACAACTTCATTTTTTTCATTTTATTATTTTCCCATTTATATATTTATTTTAATTGATAAATTAGTAAAATCAAAATAAATAACTATAATTATAAAAGTACTTAATTAAATGCTGAAAATTACTTAATTTAAATTCTTAAATTCCACAAATCAAATATCGAAAATGACATAATTGAAATCACTAAAATTACTTAAATAAAGAGTACAAGTACTAGGTAGTCCAAAGCAATTGCAGCACGCTCCAATTTTTCGATGAGATCTTGATAGAGTCGACTGTAAGTTCGTTTTTCGCGAAGAGAAGAACATAGCATAAGAAATTCTCAAAATTGAGGCGGTGCACCTTGATATGGGTTCTGGCTGGCCACTCCCGAGCTAGATCCGTCGCTTCAATTAGTTGCGTCTTTGCTTTCCTCCTCGATTATTATGTTATGCATGATAATACATGCATAAATGATGTCGGCGATACATGATTGAGCAAGCTTCCCTACGAACTGCCGGACTGCAGCCGCAACTTCCCTCCAACCGCGCCGCGTTCCGACGTGTTTTTCTTTCTTTTTCCGACAGCGTTAAGGCTGCCCTTACAAATTACATATTGCTCTATATTTTCAGAGGTTTGAGGTAATTTCGTGACTTTGTTAATTAATTTTAAGCTAAGTTCGTAAAAAGGAAACGACATTTATTTTAGTATTTGGATTTTTTTTTTTGGCAGATTTCCATAATTCAGAAGATAATTAGGCCAATATACTTCAATATTGTAGTGCCAATAGATTGCACTTCACAAGTTTTATACATACTCTGTCACGATTTTTCTAAATATAAAAATGATGTAAAAACTCTCTTTTACCGCAAGTACAAGTAATATTTTCCTATTTTCAACTTGGAGTTAAAGCAAAGTCAGTCATCTCTCACAGTATAATTTAATGTATGCACCCTCATAGTTAGCAATACATAACACACAATATTGACTAGTTCAAGAGAAAAAATAAGAATAATAAGTGTTGCCGTATGCTATCATAGTTATTTAGGATTTATCCCATAATATCAAATAAATTATTTGATTTTTTTATTGAATATCCAGGCCTGTCAAACTTGGACCACCAAATTCAAAAGGCAACAACAATACAATTTAAAAAAATTACAACAAAAGAAAAAAAGAAAATCATGTACAAAAATATTCAAAAAACTTTACCTCCAACTCCAAGACAGCCCCTTAAACCTCACTTCACACCATCACTTTTATGTCAATTTCATTAACCTCCATTTCAAAATTCTCAACCGCCGTCAACTAACGTCGTTATTTTATTCCACCCCCACTCTCTATAACTATTTGCAACAGAGACAGACAAAGCCCACCGTCACACACAGTACACACACCGGGAGTTCAAGGAAGCTCTTGATAAGGAAAACTCAGAAGCCAAATTAAGCAAAAACATTTATATTTTAGCATACCCGTAAGAAGAATTTCCTACATTTTCATTTCTTTCTTCTTTGCTCATTCTGTATGCTGTGTGCGTTTGCTTGCACAAAACTGTAACTATCGATCAAATTATCGTTTCTGTTTTTTTCTGATTCATGATTTTTTATAGCAGATCTGATTTTTGTAAGAATGTTTGGGGGCTGAAATTTTTCCCTTTTTACGAATTTAACTGAACTTCTCTGAAAATTGAAATTGATTAGAGTAATTCTGCAATTTGGATGATTGGGTTGGTAATGCCATGTTCTGATTACTTAGAGATGTTCATTGTTAGAATTTTAACGTAATATTATGCGAAAAAGTATGCATTTTTCATTTTATCATCTGGTACCTTGTGCACCCCAAAGCCTGGAGTATGATTTTTCATTTTCTTATTACTTCTTAATGAATAATTAGGGGTATGCCGAAAAGGAAAATCTTGGTTGGCTGGTTTTTCAAGTTAGCAATTTTATTGGCACAAATAAATTTCCATATCACTGAATGTGGAAAAGATATTGAAGTTATAATGTCTAGATTTCCATGGACATGGAAGATATTGAACCATCGTGTGTTTAGACACTTGTTTGTGTTTCCTGTTGATAAACCTCTTGGAAATGAATTCCAAAGTCTGAGTGGATATGATATTATGATTAGGTTTGTACATTTGAGAAAAGGATGCCACCATAAGTAAATATGATCGTAGGTTTGTTCCATGTTTTGGCTCATCTGTGATCGATAGCTAGGATAACTATGCTGGCTAGTTCAAGATTAGAAAGCATTATCACACACCTTTGAAAAGATTCAAGTTTATGAAGTGTTTTAGATGTTTCTTTTGTTGCTTGAGATGACGTGGTGGTATATGGATGTTTAAACCACTATGAGGTGAAATCACTGTGGAACAAATGCATGTATGTGTGAACTTAATATATGATACAAGATGCGAGACATGGATTATCTAAACACTTGGGGATTTTGCTGACTTTCATGCAATTTTATTAAACATGGACCTTTTAAAACAGTGCTTTTGTTTATCATCTTAGTGATATGGAGATAGATGGCAGCGATGCTCATATTGACAAGGAACCGGATGGTGTCATTATATACGCAAATGGTGTCACACACAGTTCAGGTTGTGGAAATGCCTGCGAGCAGGATGTGGCACAGCTGCCTGAGATTATCGACATCGATCCTCAGCTTGTTGATAAATCAGATGAGAATGCCGACTGTGTGGTGAAGGAATGCAATAGTGTCAAGTCCGAGGAAACAAAACCTTGTCAGCAGGAGAAACCCGAGGAGATTGTTCCTGAATACAAGAGTGGAATCGAGAAGGATGGTGTGACATCGGAAGGTCAAAAAGCGAGAGATCATGAAAAGAAGGCACAACCTTGTGACAGAAAAGCTACCAAGCCAGCTGTTGGGAACTGCAAAACAAAATGCACAGTTCCACAGCCATTTGCTCTGGCAACTGAAAAACGTGCTTTACACGGAGCCCGTCCTAACGGAGCTGAGTGCGACAATGCCACTGGTGGAGACAAGCCATCACATGTTCGTGTCCCGCTGCAGCCTAGTTCTGTGAAGCAGAATCTGGTAAATTCTCAGACCAATTAGAACATTTATCTGTTTGGAAATGTGATTTGGTTCTTTCAACCACTTATTGTTAAATGGTGTGCTTTAACTGGAGATGTGATTTGGTATCGTGAGGTTATGTCACGTGCTTACTTCTATAACTTGCCACAAAGTCGGACTTTTTATTATGATGAATTATTTCTTGAAAGTTTATTAAGGTATTACGGTAGTGACTCTTTGTGCATGTGGGTGCAGATAGTCACACCTATTGTCCAAAGGAAGCTGCTGCAACCCGATAACAAGAAGCTAGTTGACGAAGATAACTGTTCCGTTACCTCATCATATCCTATTTTAGCATAAAGCTATATGTTTAATATTATTATTACTACACTATCATCATCATTATTACTATTATGTATTATAGTAGTAGTATTAGTGTGACTGCTTATCTTGATTTGCCTTAACTATCGAAGTACTGTTGCCCCAGCGAGAAAGTACAAGATAACAGTTGCCTCAGCCCCAACGTTTAAGAGCAGCGAGCGTGCTGAAAGAAGAAGGGAGGTACTATCTATTGAATTTACCTTGCGCGTGAAGTAGAATGCGCGATTCTGTTCTGTTATTTAAACAATACTTGTTTGTTTTAGTTTTTCACAAAATTGGAGGAAAAGCACCACGCACTGGAAGCTGAGAAAAATCAGTATGAGGCCAGGACTAAGGTAGTCACAATTTTGAAATTCTTTGAACTTTTGCTTTAATTCGGACCTAGTCGTGAAATGTATCATTGCGCTACTTTTTCTGGCTTCTTCGATTTTGTAGGAAGAGTCTGAAGCAGCAATCAAGCAACTGAGGAAGAGTTTGAATTTCAAAGCAAGCCCAATGCCGAGTTTCTACCATGATGGACCACCTCCAAAAGTCGAATTGAAAAAGGTACTGCAGTTCAATCACATTATCTAATGAAACAAAATCTATGAGTAGCATTTGTTTATTCATCAATATTTGTGTTACATCTTAAGTTACTCCATTTTATTGTTTTCTGAAAAATCAGCCACCTCCCACTCGAGCAAAATCTCCAAAGTTGGGCCGAAGGAAGAGCTTCAGTGATTCAAAAGATTCCGATAGAGGGGCAGAGGAAGCTGGCAACGGTTTTCACATTTTCAGAGACAGGTCCACGAACAGGAAAACCGGGAGTGATAAACAGAACGGTCGAGAACATGGGGTGAAGATGGATGCGTCGTTTACATCTAACCTGATCGGAGAGAGACACATGGACATTGCTGTTCATTCTTGATGAGCTGCTGTAAGTTATTTATTTATTGTCGGAAACAAGTTGATCTATCGAGAGATGAAAACATCTGTCTTGTGCCTTGTGGATCCAAAATCCATTTGAGTGGCTTGTTTTTATGTTAATGCGTGAAAGTGTAAATTTCTGTAACTTATTCAGATGCATTTGTAAAAACTTTTGCCTGATTATGAATTCCTTTTCGATTGTTGTGAATCATATCTGAGTTTACAGGCTATGTTACTCTGTTTATCTGAGTTTAAGGGTTCGTTAGATTGGTGTGAAGTTTGTAAAATCAGACGAGCCTCCATGGATGAGGCTAACAGAACTTTTACACGTATTTGCGCATAAATTCAGCGTCTTGATAGAATGTTGCATCAAAGAATTGAGGTAGATGAGTCATTTTGATATTTTTCTAAGTGGAATATATATATATATATATATTTTTTTTAAAATTCTAGCTTTTGCTTCCTTTTTAGTTTGCGCAATTATATGTTTCTTCTTTACTCTTGTTTTTCGTTTGAAAAGGAAACAGAAGAAAATTAATTAGGCATTCCTTTCAAACAATGGCTTCATTGGTTAAAGTCCTCTGCTTTTTTCCTTCTTCTTTTCATTATTAGAGAAAGAAAATTATACATCCTTTCAGACCAAAGAAATACACTTTTTCATTTTTGGATAATGAAATATTTAAATTGGTTTTCAAATTTAGGAAATTGCTCAGTTTTTAGATACCAAAAGGTCAGGCTGTCTTGGTTGCTGGAAAAATGGATCCATACTATACTTGAAAATGAAGTCAATTTATTGAGTTTTAGTATGTCATTACCAAAAGTTTGGAACATTTATGTAGAAAAAATGCTCATATATTTGGACTAAAAAAGTGATCTACACTAATAATAGTAATGTATTTTGTGTCATAAAATATTCTTCCACCCACATCTTGCATTATCGTAAGCAATATGAATGTAAAGACACAAGAACAAGAATAGGGAGACTTTGTTTTTCATCAACCTCATATGGATCCAAACAATTAAAATACATTATACTAAACCTCTTAATCTGTTCTTTTTTCTACTATGGAATTTATCGAAATTGATAAAAACTAACTTTAGCCCTTACTAAATTGCTAGAGGTTGGAAGATTAATAAGGGCTAAAATTGCATATAAAATTAATATAAAAAAACTTAGCTGCAAAAGGTGAATTTGAGAGAAAAAGAACATGTTAAAAAGTAATTTTTACGTTAACATAATACTATATATATATGACTGTAATAAAATAGGCCCAATGATAACCCCTACCAACACTTTTTTCTGCGTTCGCCCCTGTACACAGTTACACTTGACCTACTCAATATTTGTCATGTAATAGATTATTATTGTAGCATGATAATAAACGAATAATGGCAATTATATGCCTATATTAATAATGAAATGAAAAAGCATGATGTAGGAAGTTGTCAAAAGTGTAACTACTTGTCAAAAAAGATAACCCTTGTTAGTTGTCACCCTGAGGTATATAAGGCCCCATGATAAATCAAGTGCATGGCCATTTCTAGCTATCTCTCTCTCTCTTCAACTGCTGAGGGGGATGTTGTCTGGTTCGACACCGTTTCGATCCAAACGACGTCGGACCAGGCTTCATTCCCCTCAGCTGCTCTACGATGCTTGATCAACCTTCATCTTGGTATATGATGTATAGTGTTTTCTCATTGCAGCAGATGTTTCATCTTTTTTGTGTATGTGAACATTTACTTTTTTTTTTTTTTAGTCATTCTTTTGTCATTTGAATAGCAGAAGAGTTGATTCTTGCAATCTTTGAGGAGTTCGAAATTTGAGTAAATTAAGTAAGCATGTTTATATTCTCCCTTTTGATATGTTAGCTTTCTTAATGATTTGTGATGCACGTTATTGCATATTTTGTAATGGTGATGAGATATTCAAATAATTCTACATAGAAAAATTATATGAGATTTTGTGATTGTTGAGTTTAGTAGTGATAAAAGATGAAGAACAAGCTATTTTGAGGATGCAGAGATGGTAGATTTCTTTAGAAAGTGTAAAGCTGTTGTGTGTGTGTGTGTGTGTGAAAATGAGAATAAATCTATGGAAAGAAAGAAAGAAAAAGAAAGTAAGGTTTCACATTTTCAATGTTGATGCTTTCTACATGATACTTTACTTGCACAGAGCGACAAAGAATATATAGAATTCGCAAAATAATAATATATGATATATTTAGAAAATAAATTTCTTAATTTTGCATTTCAGGTAGAGCTGTGATCCATCATAAACTATAAATAATGATATATAACTAAAAAAGTGAATAATGATATATAATGGAATAGTAATACTATGACATTATTTTCTTTTTCTTTAATTATGACATTTAAGTCCCCCTCAAAATGTTTTTTTATGATATTAAGTTACCACAATTTTGTCATAAGTAAATGTTTTATTGAAGTGAGAAATCTTATTTTTCAGTTTCGATCTAAATTTTTTATGTTCAAGAAATAAGGAAAGGATTAAAAAAAATATTTTTAGTGTAAAAAATAAGAATTTTTTTCAATCATTCGATTGTAAATGTCCACGATGTATGTATCTCTTTTGCTAGATGAATTCACACTCATGTACGAACTCTAGAAGAGGCGAAAATTTGATTATTTTCAGTGCAGTTTTGTTTTTTTTAACTTTGAATGCAGTTACTTTATACATTGAATACAAGTGTCCTTATGTTCTCATAATAACAAAATTTTTATTTTAACCAACCCCTAAAGAGTAAACATAAATATTTAACATCTCCCAGACATATATATAAAAGTTTTGATGACGAATTGTAGCTTAGTTGGTAAGACGTTTCCCATTTAACCAATAGATCGGTAATTCGAGTCAATTCAAGTGCGTGTGTGAAAATATATGTAAGTTGTAACTAAAAAAACAATATAAAAGTCTTTTAGGAAGAAATTTAAACACACTATTGTGTGGACGCGTAACTGCGTTCCGCTATTCTTTCATCTAATTAATTAATTATATTAACTTTTAATTATATCTAATTATAATGAAAAGTCATAGGAGTTAATAAACCTAGCTAAAAATTAATAAATTCTAAATATGGTTTCTATTATAATTAAGTTCTAATTGTGGATCAATAAGTTCTAATATAAACCTTAAACATCCTTTTATCATCCACTAAATATCTATTAATAATTATTTATTATTTATTAGTAGTTAATATGTGATCATAATTAATAATAATCAAAATCTTTATGTATATAATTAAACACACGTAACGGTATCCGGATCAATTATTTTGTAATTGTGAATCTCATAATTGAATAGTCAAAAAGAAGAGGGGACAAAATTGAGTATGTTGAATGGAAAAAGTAGTCTTAGCATCATCAATAAAGGGATCACAATATGGAAATATTATTTTTTGTCAATATTGAAAATTGTTTCGTGTTCAAAACTCTGTGGCGCCTTTTGTGACTAGGAAACCATAAAATATCAACCAAGACTTATTATTCAAAGACAATAAACCAACTCTATGTGAACACCTAAAAGACTAAATATATTTTCTCAAATATTGAGATTCAGATGTCAAATTTCCTATATTTAAAATTTTAAATATTGTTCAAGATTTTGCATTTTAGTTAAGAGAATTCTTTAATCCTTATCTGTAAAAGAAATTCATTCTTTTTTTTTTTCTAATTAGAGATAATATTATTATAAGGTATTTATGTGAAAACATTATATTTCTTAAGGGGAAAAAGACGAATAAAAAAAGGGTGAAATCATTTTTTTATATATAAGAATGGAAAAGAAGAGGGATTTAAAGAGAAAAAAAATTCTTATTCCTTATTTTTCTTATACCTCAAAGAAAACGCATTCATATAGTATAATGTTCTCTCTGTCTACAAAAAATTTACCACATTATAGACGACACGAGTTTTAATAAAATGGTTGGTGGTGTGCGAGTGGAATAAGGGTCACACGTTGAATGTACAGTGAATTGTGTAGATCCTACTACTATAAATAAAAAGTGATAATTTTTTCGTTGACGGATCAAACAAGTAATTGTGGCAAAATTTTCATGAACAGATGGAATATCATAAGACTTTCGTAGATTTAAAAAAATATTTTGAGAAAACAAAGACCAACATTTTGTATGCTCTCAAATAATTCACTTGACTGACAACAATTTATAATAGTATTTGCTAAAATTAATTCACTTATGTCCTTATTTTCAGAAAATTTCTTAGCTAAAATTAACTTGACTGATTACTAATTTTATATGCATGTTTTCGCATAGTAATTACCACTAATTTTGGTCAAGGTATAGAAATATTTATTAATATATATTTTTGTTTCCCGCAGTCTCGTTGAAAATTATAGACCATAGGCTTGAAGCAACTGTACGAAACTGTAAAACCCGATTTTATCCGAAACGCAGCATCTGATTAGCCCCGCGGAAGTGAAAGTTTTTTGTTCCACCGCAGAGCCTTCTCTCTCTCACGCTAACTGGACCAGGACCTAACACATGTAGCTGACTCCATTGAGAGCTGCTTGGAACGACAATCCCTCGTTGTTTTGGCAAAAATTCACAAATGGAAGGGGGATGGACGGTATTGAACATTAATGCTATGGAATTCTTCAATAGCACGGCGGTGATGGAGGCGTTCGTCGACGTGTTGGTCTGCGCGGTGCCGATTTGGGTGGCGGTGATGATCGGCTTGTTGATCGGGTGGTCGTGGCGGCCGAGGTGGTCCGGATTGGTCTTCCTCGGCCTCCGATCCAAGCTCCGGTACGTTTGGACCCTGCCGCCGGGGCTCGGTGCGCGGCGGTTCTGGCTCGCCTTCACGGCGCTCTCCGCCTTCTCAATTTGCCGCGGCCTCTGGTTTCGATCCCGTGGAATGAGCCGGAAGGTGGAGAAGTCGTCGGCAGATTCGACGTCCAATTTGGCTCCGCCGCCGGCCGCGTCCGCTCAGGACTCGGCTGATAATGGTAGCTGCGGCGATATGAGGTATGTATTTTCTACTTCCTACGCAAATATTTGCATATTGATTATTTTTGTCGGTGTGTGGATTTATTGTATTCAATTTTGAACCTGATGCTCGACACAGAACAATTATACTATTCATATACAGTTCAGGAATGTGCTATAAATTGCAATTAATTGTGTACTTAGTTCTAGTTTTTCTAGTGAGGTTAGTGGTTGAGGTGTTAGTAAAAGTTAATTACATATAATGATTGGAATTCAGGTGGACTGGAGATGTGGAATAGAGGACTTGGAATGCCTTTGGATTCAGGATGAAGAAAACTAATCATCATCGTGATATATACATATACGTGTGTGGTTAACACATGTGTTTTACCAATTCTAAGAGGTCTCGTGTTATGTTTAGCAGTTGTTTTCAAGAAATTTGTAGAAGGAAAACAGGAATCTAGTGTGCCGCATTGCTTAGTCAGAAGTCTGTTTTGAATGATAAAGGCATCAAGGACACATCTTGCATTTATGCCTATCAAAGATTTTTAAATGCGTTAATGATCATTGTTGCTTTCATCTGTGGGCTTAGATAAGCGAGCAATATCTGCTTTAGGATTATCTATGGAGTCTTCAAGGTTGAATCTTGGAAACATTGTTGCCCAAGAATGTTTCATTACCCTACATATCTTATCGTAGGGTTATTGGTGGAATATGTGGAAGGAAATGGTGATTAAGTCAATTGGTGGTTATAGCTGCATTTTCCATTATTTGACATCATCTTTTGGCTTATTGAATGATTTTTAGATGAATTAGTTTGTTCTTCATGCATTCTCTGCTTTCTTTTACAATATAGGTTAATTCTAGTAATATAGCAATTCAGTAATTTATTACCCTATCTCATAATATTATTTAGACCTTTTTGCTGTGAGGGTTTGATGCATTTTAGCAAATTTTTCTTCCTGATTAGTTACTGGTTGTTAATACACAACCAGTTCTTCATTAAATTAGTGGGGAACATGTCCAGTTCTTCATTAAATTAGTGGGAAACATGTTATCTGGTTGATATACTACTCAAATCAAATACTCTTTTGATTTGATCAGTGGAATATATTTATAAATATATGATACTCATTATTAGCTTTGCTCCTTTAGTAGGCCTCTAACTGGAGCTCCAGATGGAGAATCGAATGTTGTCGCAGAAAAAGACTTGGAACACCTGTTAAAGCTTCTTAATGTAAAAAATGGAGACGTGGCATGGCAAAGCATGATGGAGCGCTCCACAACAAACATGCTTTACCAAGCTTGGCGCCATGAGCCTATGGTACGAGTAGGTGGTGTAATATGTCTGTCTTGCAGTTTTGGATCAAGTTCTCATGGGAAATTGTTGCTCTATGTTCTCTGAAGTAGCAGATTAAAAATATTGACTATAACAAAGATGATAGTGCACTTCTGGTTTTATCTTGTACATTCTTTTTTCAAAAACATGTCGTCAAACACTTGCTATATTGGTGACTCCGTGTTTTATGTTCTGTATGTCTAGCGTCTGAGAGTCACATAAGAATTATATCTAGGTTTCTTGTTACCATTTAGTCCTTCATCTACTATTAGGAAATAAGTTTTGTTCATAGGATTTGCGAAGCATATGAATCCTGATTCTTTATTATATTTTGTTCACAGAATGGCTCAACAGTTTACCGAAGCAAAACCATTTTTGAGGATGCAACTGCGGAGCTTGTCAGAGATTTTTTCTGGGATGATGAGTTTCGGCCTAATTGGGATCCTATGCTCGTATACATCAATATTCTGGAAGAATGCCCTAATACAGGGATGATGACTATGCACTGGATTAAGAAGGTAGGTTAAACAGAAGCAGCTGTGCCACTTCAATACTTTCATGTTAGCTTTCTTGACGGATTTTCACCTAATGACATCAATTATTCCTGCCTATACAGTTCCCTTTCTTCTGCAGCGATCGAGAATATATTATTGGTAGGAGAATATGGGAACAAGGAAACGCATATTATTGTGTGACAAAGGTATGGTATTTGCCTCTATGTGACATGTATTCCCGCTGCCATTTTTGCCTTAATAGTACTTGGTTGCATCCTTAGAAGTTGAATACTCCTGTTAGGAACTTGCATTTTGCTTTTCGAATGCAATATAGGATATGATTTTACTCCTTAAGTTTTTATGGGCAATGGACATGAATCTGCAAATGCTGTGGGTGCAGGGTGTACCATATGCAGCTTTGCCAAGGCGTGACAAACCTAGGCGTGTCGATCTCTATTTTTCGAGCTGGGTTATCAAGCCTGGTTAGCATTCCTTTCCATATGGCATTAAGATCTACTCTCCCTCTCTCTCTCTCTCATTGTACCGAAATGCAAAATAAGCAGTTCAATCGCGTAAAGATGGCCATACATCAGCATGTGAGGTCACACTTGTTCACTATGAAGACATGGGGATCCCAAAAGACGTTGCTAAGCTAGGTGTTCGTCACGGGATGTGGGGAACTGTGAAGAAGCTACATGCTGGCTTTAGAGCATACCAGAATGCTAGAAAGCAAGAGTCATCGTCACTAACCAGGTGTGCTATCATGGCAAGAACGAGCACAAAAATCTCTTGCAAGGAAGGAACTGATCCTAAGGAGCAAGAACCTGATGAACGAGAGCAAAGTGAGTTGGCAGGAGTGGACAGGCAGAGAGGTGGCTGTGGAATCAATTGGAGGTGGGTAGTGATAGGTGGAACGGTGGCCATTGTTTGCGGGCTACAAACGGGCCTGATCGGGAGAGCATTGGTGATCGGAGGAGCAGGGCACAGGATTGCTGCGAGACGAGGTAATGGGAGGCGATAATCGGATGAAAAATAGGCTTTAGAAACGAGTTATGCAGCTAAGAGAGGTACCCTCTGTCGTTGCATATTTGATTATTGCTCATACCTTGTCCAGATTTCTGGCCACAACATCATAAATTATGTGTTCTCGCATATTTCTGGCTACAACATCATATATTATGTGTTGTCCCTTTTCTTTATCCTTGTTTGCAACTTTCTTTTGGTTGGTATCAGAATTAATTTTGTTTTAAATCAACAGTAATATCAGTATATATGATATATATATATTTTTGTAAGAAATAAGTTACTGGTAGATTAACTGCATTTGGCAAGGGTGTAATATGCACCTATTTTTCGAGGTGTGCAATGGGTAACCTTTGCTCATGGACGATAGCATGCAATTACTGCTCTTTTTTTTCTCCAAATTTAGAGTAAATCTATTCAAACAACATCATTTATTTTATTAGTACGGATACCAAACCATTTAATCTGTCTGCAACTTTAAAATTGTCAATTAAGAAGCGTTACCGAAACAATTTCTCAATATAAGAAATGTCGATGGAATTCGTGTTACCGAAATAATATTTTAATATAAGAAGCATCGATGGAATTCAAATTATTGGGTCATGATTATGTCAGTCACATTAAAAGAGGGCTGCCTTCCTCATTAAATAATCAATTATAGAAAAGGGGGTGCCTACATAAAATTTTTAGATATAGATATCGGTAGACTAGTCCAATATTTGTTATTAGGTTGTAAGCACAGAAGATGCAACAAATTCCAAGTTTCAACAAGCTTGTATTTATCTGAAATATGTTTCATCTCTTCTACGAGCCCTTTCTACTTGTGGTCATGACACGCTTTCTGAAGGCTATATCGCGTGTATAGCTTATGTTGAACATAATATTAGTGATATTTGCTTTGATGGATTCATTAGATTGGATTAGGTCTTATCAATGTTATTTGATCGAATTGATTTTGCCCATGGATACCTAATCTCTGGAAAACGTCACATATGATTAGTCTTGAGCTTCTCTTATGATAAAATTAATTTCAGAGTATTCTCGAGTCAATTCAATCTCGAATTTTTTTTGTTTCTTCTAAGTACGAGCCACTTATACACGTGGTCACGAACAAACTAACAAATTTCCAGTCTCATAAATGTCGTATCATATGTATTCAGTGGCAGATTCAGAATCGTAAGGAGGGCAAAATAAAATAATTAAAAAATTAAATATAATGCTCCAATAATTTTTTTATAATAAAATAAATAATATATTGCATTTTTTTCCGCACCCTATAATTTTTGCCCGATACTAGTATTATATAAACTAATTGAAACTCTAAATTTTTCAAAACAAAATTGTCCATTTATCAAATGAATCAACACAAATTATTAGTACAACTACGAGCAAAACATTGAAAATGTACACAATCTCATAATAATTTATAAAAGAGTAGATAAATTCCGAAGCAAACAATTACTAGCACAATTTCCGAAGCAAATAATTTGGGAGCAAACAAAAATTCTGAAAGCAGCGACAATAGATAGTCAAAAGCAAATTACTAATTACTAAATGACAATAAACAAATTACTAAAGCTTTACAGCATACACCAATTTCCACAGTTACACCCGTAGCAAATTCCAGTTCAATTTCAATTTCATTTTTCAATCCTGTAACTAACTTTTACTCTCATAGTCATATTCAATTCCAATTTCCAGCCATAACAAATTCAATTCCAATTTCTAGTCGAGAGAGAGGGACATACATTTTGGGTTTTGGGATTTAGATTTTAAATTTGAGAACAACGGAGGACCGGTCACCGGAGGGTTTCTCGTTATGGGTTCTACATCTAAGCCATAGCAACATACACACGTTTCAGAGTTTTAATTGGACTAATGAGCTTGGTTTTGGTTTGGTCTCTACTGAGCTAATGGGCTTGGTTTTGTTTTTGGTCAAAAAAAAAAAAAGCACACTCTGTCTCTGTGATTTTGCAGATCCCACAGTCACTCGGGAAGGAGGGGCGTGACCATGGCGGTTTTCCAGCAAAAATAAGGGAAAATAGGCCATGTGGGGTCAGTCGCTCCCTTTCGCCCCCTTGCATCCACCACTTACTTGTATTTGTATGACTACATTGACTGAGATAGATACAATATAAATATTTTTAATAAAGTTGTAACAGTTACGGCTTTCTTTCTTGATCTTCTAAATTTAGAAGTACAGAAACCAAAATAATGATAAGAATATATCTATCTGTATTGGGAAAGAAGAAAGAAGTAAGATTTAAAAATGTTCTTCATCAATATCATAATATAAATAAAGGCTGTGTATATATATAATCGCCACATTAATTAACAAAAAGAAAAAAGAAAAAAGATAAAAGCTCTCCATACTCTTAAAGCCTTTATGATGAAAGCAACTCAAAGTTTGGGTGTATTACGACAATATGAATGGGTGGATGATGTCTCGTGGGCTGTCTCCCTGCTTCAACACCCTTGATAGAGACTTTCATATATTTTTCTAATTTGAGGTTCTATCTTCCAATAAAAATGTCACCATTCAGAATTACCTTCTTCAAATAATTAATTTATTATGATAAAAAAAAATACAGTTCCCTTTATTTACCTATCATCAAAGGGCCGGACTGCTTTAAATATTACGATTCTTATACTAATGAAGTACAGTATTCACATTTTTACCACCACTAAAATAATTAGTTTAATAATATTTATTGTAATATTATTAACTTTTTCAAAAAAATATAATATAATTAATTATAATTATATTTATTTGAAAAAATTGAAACTATACGCTAGTTTTTAATTTATCAACCTCAATAATTATTTTTTATGTAATAAAAATGATATTAGAGTTTAAAACATAATATCCTAAGTCGGTATAATAAACTATCGGCAATAAATATGAAATTCAACTAAAACATACAAAATTGAAATAAAAATAAAAAACATATATAAAAAAGATGAACGTGGTATATGGAATGTGACATAAAAAATGGATAATTGGAATTTCAAGTGGATAATTGGCTAGGCTGGTCAAAATAAAAGTTAACTTTACCATCCATAAAAGGAAAGAAAGTTAGGAACTGGAAAGCACCAAAATATATACATAATAGGTGAAACCATTTGGTAGTGCACAAGTGGGGCCATACTCTAAGAAGAAAATGAAACTCGCATATAAGTGAAAAAGATTTGGACCATTTGTGGACTTGATGTAGATAAGTGGTACCACAGGAAGCTTGACTAAAGATGAAATATTATTTCAATTAAATACTAAATAACCAATCTTAATTCTTGAGAAGATCTAATCTACGATATTCCGACAGCCGAACTGATGTGTAGGGTCCCTTTCCTTACATCATGCAAATCGACATATATATAGTATGTGCATTTTTATGCTTAAAGATGTTTTAATTGGCAGCATATGACGATTTACAGATACTGAAATGCGAGACTTATACGTTGATGGATAGTATAGATACGGTGTATTTGGAGACATGCAAATGTGGAAGTATAGGACGTGGAAGTTGCTCAGCCATTATTCACCGTACCACAGCTTACCACTTCTCTCATATGTGTGTGTGTGTGTGTGTGTGTTGCATTATAAATAGTGGGGGGGTTTTTTTTGGATTCCATTTGTGTATTTCCTAAAGCAAAAACAGTGAAGCGCGCCACAATCATAAGCGGGGAGAGAGAGAGAGACAGAGAGAGAGAGAGAGGCCAACGGTATGTTGGATTTCTGTCTCGATTTCGCTTCAATGTGGAAATTGTGCAAGCATAGCATTTAAATTTTCCAAATTTTGGGTTTTGTGTTTGAAGCTCCTGTGAATTTATAGACAGTTACTTTAGTGATTATTCACTTTAACATTAGCTAATTTTACTAGTAGATGCTATATCAGGCTTATGATTTTATCGATTGTTGTCAATTTACTGATCCGATCACCGGCAATTTGTCCATGGAGATTATGAAATTTGTGTGCTTAATCAGATTTAATTATGCTTATAGGTTGGGTTTTTTAGAATAAATACATATGGTTGATGGTATACAGAGCAGTAAACAGTTGCAATAGTTGTTTCTACTTGGTTAGGATGTGAGACATTTCTGAGAAGACGCGCATACTGTGAACTATATCTACCATCATCTAGTTTTCATGGAGGAGATGTGATTTGAAATGCTATTTAGTTTCAAAAAGACGAAAATCCTTTCAAGAGAGAATCATGAATTCCAATATTCATTGTTCTTTTGATCTCTTTGTTCTTTGTGTGCCTGTTTCTTTTGGAATGGTGATAACTTCAAACCATAGATTTTTAGGTGTACAGAGAAGGCTTATTAGGCCTACTCTTCATCGAACTATCAATCAAACATAAGTTTCTAAATGTAGTTTGGAATTTTACTGTTTATGTCATGTTTGTCGTGTTTATCTCAGGATCAGAGACAAATTTTGAGACGCAACAGATGACGAATGTAAATGACAAGGATGTCGATTCAGGAGTTGAGACGGATTTTATGAATTTCAGAATCCGAACAAAATTGCTTGGTACTAGTTCAGGTGCAGGTGTAAATGCAGAATCAAGTGCGAACCTGGCTTATGCAACAGCTGATCCCCTGTCTGAATTAGTCTGGTCACCGCACAGTGGCTTGAGTCTCAAATGTACTAATCGCGGGGAAGATGTTAGGAAACCTTTTCTCCTGTGGAATGTGGGACCGAGCAGCACGGGGCCGTTGCTAGAGCGAGGTGGAGGTGGAAATGGAGATGATCATGACATGATCATTGATAAGGAGTTAGGTCCAAGTCATGGCAACGGCTGTGAGTTCATTTCTTGTGCAGGTTGGATTTTCGTGTTATTGTGCTTATATGAACATTTTTTTGTTTGATGAAAATCCTTCAGCAGAGAGCGATAGGAAGATGGACAAAGAAGGTGAGGTCGAGAGGGAGGGGGATTCATGCCATCCGCTGACTGTCCAGACCGATGAATCGAGGAAAGAAGCTGCTGGTATGATAATTATGTCTGCTAATATGTTTTTCCAGTTGAAATAATGTATTCAAGATATATGATTGTGTATCTTTCATAAAAAAAAAGTTGATTATCTAAGCTAATGTATCTTTCTTTATCTTGATTTGCCTCAAGTATTGAAACTTTATACTAGTATCTGAAGTTCCAATTTTTCCTCTTCCATGCTTGTAAAGAAGCCGTCGTTCCTGCAGGCCCGTTGAAGGAACTGGAGTCGTCTGCTGAAAATGACTTGCATCACCTGACTGAAAAGGACTGTGGTTTAGGAGCAGAGCTTCCGGCTGAAGGCTCATGTATGGGTAGCAGGAGGAGAGGGAAGCCGTTGTCAGATGGAGATATCTACAGAAGATCATCAGACAACGAGGATGACAGTGCGGAGAGTTCTAATAGCGCTGGACATACTTCAAAGGGTATGAAGGGTGTAAAGAGAAAGATATGCGATGGGGGTGTGATTCTCAGAAGCAAGAAAATGAAGAAGCAGATTCATGGAAGTGATGGATCGACATTTGTGATGAAACCTGATAGTTCTTTCATGAAATGGATATCTAACATGATGACCAATGGTCGTTCGGATCTTAATAATGAGGATTCTCAATCACCTCTGCCTCTTGCATGTGCCAATGATGTCTACAGCAAGAATTCTGTGTGCTTCAAACCACGAGGTCCTGCAGCTGCAAGCATAAGTATGGGGTTTCAAGCCGTATTTCAGTCTTTGTACTGTCGAGCAACAGATGAGTTGAGCACGGGAGGGGAGAAGATAGTCGAGTCCATTGAAGTTTCTAGAGAAGGTGCGGTGGATGATGGAAAATCACCTGAAAATCTACATGAACACACTATTCCAATCATTGTTGGTCCACCCTCTGCAGATGTTGATCACTTAGCCAAAAATATGGCTTCGGATGGGGTAGTCCATGCTGATGCTTTAGGTGAAGAGACGAAGATTGCTGCAAAAGAAGTGTGTCCGAATATGACAGCGGCTCTGAGCAAACCTCGTACAAGTTTGTGGATTACTCGTCTTGCTACCAACACTCTTAGGTCGGAAAAAGGCGCGGTGGATGATGGAAAATCACCTGAAAATCTACATGAACACACTATTCCAATCATTGTTGGTTCACCCTCTGCAGATGTTGATCACTTGGCCAAAAATATGGCTTTGGATGGGGAGGTCCGTGCTGATGCTTTAGGTGAAGAGACGAAGATTGGTGCAAAAGAAGCGTGTCCAAATATGACAGTGGCTCTGAGCAAACCTCGTACAAGTTTGTGGATTACTCGTCTCGCTACCAACACTCTTAGGTCGGAGAAAGGCAAGGAGACCGCTGAAGAAACCATCGGGTGCTCCACTGATCTCAATAGTCAGCCGAACACTGTTTCTCCTATCATTGACTTGGAGGCGTCTTTTGAAGTGAAGCCCGTAAGTAAACTGCACCCTGTGCTGCCTTGTCAGAGGTTTAGTTCGGAGGCGATGGCATCTGTGTTTGCGAGGCGGCTGGACGCCCTCAGGCACATTGCGTCGTGTAAGAAAGGGGTAGATCTAAGTGGTTCATACACCTGCCTCTTTTGTGGTGGCTGCCATGACGTGCGTGAATGCCCGAGTGTTACAGAATCCGAGCTCGAGGATCTTTTGTCGAAGCTGAGTACACCCGATTGCAGCAGCAGGAAGCCAGCCGTGGGGTCATGTCCTACTTTTCGGACTTGGAACTTGAACATCTCCTCGAGCGAAATGCAGAGAAGCTCTCTGTTGAAGCCCACAAAAGATGCAGAGGAGAATCAAAGATGTGACATTGGCACACTGCAGAATACAGCAACTGGGCGGTCGGAGATGTTTGACGCAATCAGGAACCTGCGGCTGACTCGTGCGGATATTCTCAGGTAAGGACTTTCTCGTTACTATGTCGACATTATATAGACTGATTTGGTGTAAGGTTTGATCTTAGATGGATGAGTTCAGACGCTCCTTTATCCCATCTAAAGGGTTTCTTCCTGCGGTTGCGGCTTGGAAACGAGGGGGGAGGTAGTTACTACGTGGCTTGCATAACAGGGGACGTGTCGAGGAAATCTATCTGGGTGGATGTTGGAGGCATCAAATCCTCGGTTGCCACACAATATGTCTCTAACCATGACTTTCTAGAGGATGAAATCAAGGCTTGGTGGAACAGAAGCCTCGCTAGCGGCTGCAGGATTCCTTCCTTAGCGGAGCTGAACTCCAAGTTCAACCACCGACACACTTTGCCCTTTTAGCCCTCTAAAGTAAGCCCAGACCATTAATAAAACCCCTCAAATTTTAGAGCCTCACTTCTCCTCTCACCATCCAAAAACCCTAGCCGTAAACCAAGCCCCTCACACTTATCGGAGGTCCGGAACCAATGGTAATTTATCTTTTCTCAGCCCTACTCCGCCGCGCGATTGCCGGCGGCGTATGTAGCGTCCCTCCTCACTGTCTCTTTCTGCATTCTCGTAGACGGACGTTAATCCAGATGTGGCGGCGGCGCAGCCCAAGAAGAGGACATTCAAGAAGTTCAGTTTCAAAGGCGTTGATCTCGATACCCTCCTTGATGGTATTTCGTTTTTATCTTACTTTTTTTCCTTATATTTTCTTGTTTTTACGGTTTAGGAAATCAGTTTTCATTAACTGTTGTGTAAAACAGGATTGAATTAGATTCAATGATATGAGAGACGTTTTTTTGCTGCTACTATTCGATTGCTTGGTCAATCCTAAAATGAGATTTTTTTTTAAATTTCGGAAAATGGGAAGACGCATGATAGAATTGTGTACACAGGTGGAACATTCTGATCTCATCTCTACACTGTTTCACCCGGCCGAGGCCGTGTAGTACTCTCTTGTAAATGGGCAGGTTCCAGAGAGGTTTGAACAGGAAGCCAATGGCTTTGATCAAGAAGTTGCGCAAGGCTGTAAGTGATCTTTACTTTTGTGATTGTTTACTTTCCTAGACTACTAGTTCTGTGGTGTTCTAGAGATCTGGGTCCTACCCTTACTGCCTTCTAATAGTAGCTTTATGGTCAAAGCTCAACTGCATTTATTCACTCCCACATGTTCATTGATGAGGTTTATTATCACAAATTTTGCAGAAGCTCGAAGCTCCAGCTGGTGAAAAGCCTGCGCTTGTCAGAACCCACCTCCGGAACATGATCATCGTCCCTGAGATGATCGGGAGCGTCCTTGGAGTGTATAATGGCAAGACCTTCAACCAAGCCTGAGATGATTGGCCACTATCTTGCAGAGTTCTCGATATCATACAAGCCCGTCAAGCACGGTAGACCCGGTATCGGTGCCACACACTCGTCGAGGTTTATTATCAGTGGAAGGGAGCATTCTATCAGTGGATGGAAGGATGTTTACTTTAAATTCCTAGGTTTTGATCTTTCTATGTTTTTCTTGGAGCCTGTGATACTTGTTTTGGCTGTGATGTAAAAACTATTTTTGCTGTTTTTCTCACAAATCTACCCAACTGCATAGCTTGTGGTCTTGACTATGCCGAAGTAATTCTTCAACGATATCGTTGTGAGCGCGTTTAATTTGCCGAGTCTATTAATTTGTTCTTGTATTACTATTGGACGAGATCGCCTTCTACAGGGCTATAGAAATTCAGTGAAGACCTTTCTTTTTTATAAAACCTTTTATACCAATGTAGGAATGTATAATACTACTCAATGTGAATAAGCCTTAAAAAAATCCTTGATGCTAATTTGCTAAATGTCTTCAAAAAATTCGAATTTGGGTCAAGTTAGAGTCATATAGTGGCCAACCGATATCTTTTAGATATAACTATCAAGAACGAACCGCAAATTGCTCTGTAAAATTGCAATTATCGGTAACATCTTCGACTATCGAGGGTGATTAAAACATGGGTTAATTTACGCGAATTTTCATCATTTTACAATTTTAGTATGATTTTTAAAATATTATAATAATGTCATTAATTTTTATTTTGTTGAAAAATTAATGCTTCCATTTTTTCCCATCATTAAATTGAGTGTAATACTAATTATATCGAAATTATCAAAATTGATACTACATTTTGGCCATACATGCTTCAAATTAGGGTTGATAATTTTATAGCAAATTGAAAGAAGGTGATATTATTACAATATTTCAAAAAGTAGTGTTAAAATTAAAAAATGAGTATGCGTTATGGGACAATTAAGCTTGGGTTTAATCACCCCAAGTCCCTAACCTTACGATTAATTTTACCAATTGAATGAAGTCATTTTAAACAATTGTCAAAATGAAAATTAAAGAAAATAAAAAGCTCAACTCCAATCATTTTAACATAATTAGTAATTTCCCCCCAAAATTTCATCGGTGCGTACGATGGTTTGAATCCCCACTTGAGTTTATGTTTGCACTCTTTTTGTTATAATCTCTTAAACACCCACACACCCACACGCAGAGGTAAGATCTTAATCTCCCGTTTCTTCCTCTTTCTTCTATTGTCTTGTAAATATCTGTTACTCACTATTTGTGGGAGGTAAATTCTTCAGCTCACTATTTGACGTGGCATGTAATGTTCTTGTGTATAATAGTAGATTGTCAGTTTTTCTGTAGCTGTTTGATTCTTGTCTCACGATCTCAATGAAGGATAAGTGAGTTTGGGAAATAGGGGGCAAAATTCTTGATATGGGAGATTGTAGAAAAAAGGTTTTCAAAATGGGAACTTTTTTTTTTCTCTTCCGGAAATGGGTAAGACGCATTCCCGAAATGCATCTTCACTTAAGTGACGCATTTCGGCAATGCGTCTTCTTCCTGCTGAAACGACGGCGTCCAGATTTAGGTGGAGACGCATGAGAAGAATGCGTCTCCCACGTAAGACGCATTCCTCTCACGCGTCTCCTGCGTGACATTCTTGATTTATCCAACCCGGGACATTCTTAATCTCACCTTGTATTTGATTCCTGTTTGTTTGTTAATGTTGTTTGACTGTAATGCATTTTATTGTAATGAAGAAAGTTAGTGTATTTGATTTTAATAAAACATAAACAACAAAGTCAACAAAATAAGGAATAAATTCAACAAAATAAGCAACATAATCAACTACTGAATCAGCAAAATTCAAAATAAACAACATAATCCCGATAATGTTAAAATAAGCAACAAAATAAGGAATAAACTAACTACTTATAACTACTAGGAGTATATTTGCTGGGGCCTTTCCCTTTGTTATCGCGTGACGACCTTCGTGAAAACAGACCCCTCAATCTTCGACAGACGCTTGACCCTGCAGATGGTGAATGTCGTGGTTCTGGAATAGCTTCCAGACCAGCCTCCTCGGCCTCATCCTCAGCACCATCCTCGGCTTCATCTTGATCCGCCTCCTGAGCCACCTCCAATTGTACACCAGGAAAATACGAGTCAACTGACCCTCGGTGTGCTGTCCACGGCTCCTGAGATGACGGCTCCTGAGATGACAGCACATAGATAGGACACTTGGACGCTGGAGGGGCAGTCATCTCAGGAGCCGTGGACAGCACACCGAGGGTCAGCTGACTCGTATTTTCCTGGTGCACAGTTGGTTTACTTGCTTTCCAGCTTGCTAATGTATTGGGCCACTTTCAATGGTTGACATGCCCAAGAAAGGTAACTGTTAGCTTCTATTTCACTCTATGTTTAATTTCATTTTCGCTGTTGTATTTTTCTTCATTGGGGACAAAATGTGTTGCCTCATGCAATTTCCGGAATGGTATTCATGTTTCCTGATGAGGTATAGCCCTATTAACTTGCAAAGAACATTCCAAATGGTCTCATATATGTATTAGACATCAGATTGTTTTTTCCCGACTAAGTGTCTGAAAACATTTTTGTTAATCAATGCTGTTATCCTCATCCACCTCATAGTTGAAATGAGCCCAACGTGTCTTGCGATTTATTGTGATTTTTTGTATATGTAGGATTTATCATCTGGTTGGCTTCACTGTGATCCTGGTTCATTGTTTAAACCTGAGCGATTTGCTCTGCCAGATTGGTTTCCTGAATGGGTAAGTATTTCTTCCTCAGCTATACAATAGATTATCGGGATAGCCTCAAATGGGCAACATGAAATTTGTAACGATGCTGTAGTCACTACTGTCGTAGTGTTTAATCTACTGACTTTAGACAATTTTGTGTTGTAACATATCCATTTTCAGATTATGGCTACTTATGTGCTATCACACTTCAATATTTTTTTTTAACAGTTCCCATGGAGAGAGATTTCGTTTTGCCAGTACAATGGCATTCTCTATGTCTTGGTCTCTTTGCGTCAATTGTAGCACCTTTTGGAGGCTTTTTCGCTAGCGGCTTCAAAAGGGCTTTCAATATCAAGGTTTAATATCATTATGTTACTAAGCTCATAGTATAGTGTTTGTGTTATCAAGATAAATAAAAAACTCCAAAGTTCTTTGATATCTTATGGTTTCTGTTTTTCTTGTTTCAGGATTTCGGTGACAGCATTCCTGGTCACGGTGGGATTACGGATAGAATGGACTGCCAGGTGAATTTATCACAAAATGCATGCCCGGGGGGGGGGCTTCAGCACCCCCAACCAAATATTTTTAAAAATTTAACCTTATATTCATTATTTTGCCGATTTATTTTCTATTTTAGCTTCCTCCAAACTATTTTATTGCGCCCACTCTTGAATGCACGCCACATTTAGATCAATGACTCCCCAACATTCTACATTTCAGAATGATTTCTCGAGGAGATGTTCCCCCAGCCAAATATTTTTATAATTTTAACCTTATATTCATAATTTTGCCGATTTTTTTTCTGCATCCTCCCTTGAATGCTCGCTACATTTAGATCAATGACTCCTCAACACACTTACATTTCAGAACGATTTCTTGAGGAGATGTTGGGTTGTAATGACACTTGTTCTGAAATTGTTTCTTTTGGTCGAATATTTGGTTTATGCAGATGGTGATGGCTGTTTTCTCGTACATCTATCACCAGTCATTTGTCGTGCCACAAAACTTATCACTCAAGATGATTATTGATCAGGTAAACCGGTATACTCATAATGTAGCCATTTAGGGGGTTTTCCCATCACACATGAATGATCTATCTTTGTCACGTTGGTGTAGATAATGATGAACCTTAACTACGAGGAGCAACAAGCTTTACACTCGAAACTCTGGGAGATGATTATGGAGAGAGCGTCAGGAGAATCCTGAACCCGATAGCCAGTATGAGGAGATTTCAGAATCTGAATAAAACTGACATACTGTAGTTTATGCCTAAGTCATTTTCTTGTACATGCTTCGATTTTTACCCTTTTGTTTAGGCACTCTACCCTCTTTCGCATCTGTTGTATAGATATATGTCTTATCATCTTTAGAAATGTATTGCCAAAATCTATCTACTTTCTTAGCTCCAATGATAAAATTCAGACACCAAAAAGATGTAGATTATGCTTTTCTTTACGTTTTCTGTTATATTTAATTTCACTTCGTATCTATATTCGTCTCCAATTTTTATATCATTGAACTTTTAATGGATTAAAATTACCAGATTTTGGAGAATATTTCAGTTATAGATGTTCTATTCTGTGGGATAACTATATATGACTGTTATATCATGTCAATCCTCCAGATAAAAAAAATTGCGTAGCAGAAAACAGATTAAAATTGATGGTAGATAAATTTGCATAAATTGAGTCATTATGAGTAATATGTATGAAATTCTGGAGATACGATTCGGAAGATTTTCGAGAGGTAATTATACTGATTCTTTTTGTTGTGGGAGGGGGAAATATGGTAATTATAATAATTAAGAATATACTTAATACCAATACCATAATACATATTATATATCAAAATATTATAAAAACTATGCAATGTACATATACACTATGAATTTATTTGTATTGCTAAATTTGAGTAATTCATTAATTTTGAAGAATCATTATATGCAGTACTAACACTGAATATTTATTAACCTGAACAGCAATCCCAATTTTCAACTTCCGAAAACAAATATTCCACTTGTTTTTTATAAGCTAAAACCGATACTTACTAATGCAGATAATACTTATTTTAATTCATTTACCTTTACTGTAAGTGAATATTTACACCCATAATCGTTAGTATATATATGAAAAAAGTATTGGGATGTCGAACAGCAGAAAGTGTTTGTATGCTGCAGTCTCGAAAAAAGAACCTAATCTTGTAGTGAATAACACAAATCAATAGACAGCTAGGGTACAACAATAAATATATCCAGAAAACCTTGGCCGCTCCAAATTTGGATGAATCAACTCCGGTTGCTTTTGTCCATCAAGATCCAACGAGCCCTTTGTAGCGCGCGTAAGACATTATAAGGACAAAAAGAACCGCACAAAAAATCCCCGTGCAGATGACCACCTGGAAACATCAAGCAGAGATAGTTTTGAGTGTACTGAACAAGAATCGCATCGACCTAACATTAAGCACTCACCCATTTAAACATGTATCCATGATCGTCGTTCCATGTGTATGGAATGTTCATACCGAAAATTCCAGCTACCAAAGAGTAAATGGATAAACATACGGTTCCAGCGCTCAGAAACAGCTCCAACTGGCATAAGACACGCAAAATATCAGCATTTTGGCAAGGCAGTGAAGTATGAATTATTAGATTGGATCTGCTAAGACAGACCTGAATGAGCTTATTTCGATGACTATCAAGCTGCAATGAGGTGCAAAATCGAGGTTTAGATTATTAGATATTCATAGAAAAAATGCATATCAAGTACAACATTGGTTGTTTCTTTACCTGGATATTGATATAATCTTCGGTGTTATCAATGTATTCGCGCAGCTGAATACAGAGCAGAGAAAATTATCAGAAACTAATCAACTAATGATATTTGGAAACATGAAACTAATTACAGAGAACCACTATAATGCAACATTTTAAACAGATTTATTCACATTTTAAATGATGATATTTTCGAAGGGCAGGTATAATGGTTTACATACCGTGGTCAATTTGTTCAACGTGCCATCAATTTGCATGAAGTAGGCCTGTAAAACAGATAGTAAGTCGTCTATCATTTTTCTCAAGAGACCTGGCCGAGGGGAATATGGTTCAACAAATTACCTCAAGAAGCATTTCAAGTTCCTCAACGTCATTTTCATCCCCACACATGGTTGCTATACTTGCCCTACTGGCCTTGGATAGCTTGGAGCCTATGGTAGGGGATGCAAGGAACCAACTAGCTGCACCCGAGCCACTCACAGGTGATGCACCAGCCAACTTCCTCGATAAGTAGAGGTCGGCCATATCATCATCGTCATCCAAAAGCTGCTCCAGTTCATCTCGGACCTTCAGAATGGTAAAGGATGAGTCTATAAATTAATAGATAAACTTTCAGTATGCAAAGAAGAGTTAAACACAAATATAAGCAGCAAAATAAATACATGTGTCTCTTGATTTAGCTTTGCAAATATCACTTTCTCAGACAAAAAAAAAAAAAAATTAAAGCACAAGAGAAGTATATGTCATTGTTGAAAGCAGTGCAGTCAATCAAAGAATATAAGGAAAGATGAAGTCCCTCCATGCTAAACAAAAAGGTTAGGGAGGTTCTACCTTTTGAACACGAGCAGTCAACCGAGTCATTTGACTCTTTAACTTCCGCACCCGGTCTAGATTACGGCTACTAATCTGTAAACAAGTTGCATACAGAAAATGCAGTTCAAAGTAATCCGTAAAAGAAAAGGAGAAGTCATCATCCATAAAGGATGTGTGTCAAAAAACTAAAACTATTAGGGGGCGTTTACTTTTAGTGATAGGAAGGATTGATAAAAATAATCCAAGCTAATCCACTGTTTACATTGATAGATTGATTAATTTTGAGCTTGTTCGACCATCTTCCTTTAAATACTCAATCCTAAGTTTTATCAATCTATCCTATCACTCAAAGTAGACGTCCTCTTAGATAAACATGTTGTGGAAGAAAGATCAATCAGAGTTCCAACATAATCTACAAGTTCATGAAAAATGGAAGAAAAAGGAATTCTTCCACATCACATATTATAGAACCCTACTCTAACGTGCTGCAGTTAGATTTCACCTTTTTCCAATTTAATGTATTATATATGAAACACAAAAACAAATTACTTTTGACGTAAGCATATCCAAAGCTGGGTAAACTGCACTCTCCAATTCAATTGTGCGAGCAGAAAGGAAACTACAGATAGCTTCCAGTGCCACCTCAAGGGCCCGAAACTCAAATGGAGAATCTGCAGTTTTTAGTGAGCCTATCAAGATTTACATATATTGCATTGTAAAGAAAGCAAAAAAATAATGTCCAGAGAGAATGAGAGGACTGCAAACAGACCCACTGCTGCATCAAGCAACGAAAACTACATTTCCCACATAGAAATACAATGAATTTCATATATACCATCTTCTTCACCAGTCTCATCATGTTGTGCAGGCAACTCCTTGCCATCACCATTAACTTCTCGATTATCAGTTAGTGGTTTCAATCGCCTTCGGAGGTCTTCCACTATAGGAACGACATTATCGTCCAATGGATCACGAAGCAAAACCTACAAATAATCATTTTCAAATTGTGTCAGATATAACTGAAAACATCATAGTTTCCAAGAGGCATTTCACTATGTTAGTTGATTATCATGATACTTGAGCAAAAGCACTTAGTTCCAACCCTATGATAAAGTAATTTCTTGTGCCTGAACCAAAGATATAAAATGAAGTTCAAACTAATCCAACTGTAATCCTGCTTAAGCAACACACTATGCTGGTTATAGTTAATAGATTTGGTCCAAACTATAAGCAATAATATCATTAATGTCTCAACAAACTAAAATACAGGAATAAAGGATTTGAAACAAGAGTAATACATAAAAAGAAGACATAAAACCTCACCTCTTCAGATGTGATTAAAGCCTTGATATGCTGGACCAATAGAAACAAAAGATATAAGCTCACTCAAAAAGAAAAGAAAAAAACACATCCAAAATATATCACATAAATAAAGGATATACAATGATCCATAAAAGTGATCAAACACATTTTAACAATGATGTTCAGAGCCCATGCTTTGATACGACGATATAAATAGGAAAAGAAAATAGAACCTTTAACTCAAATCCAAAAAATTCAACGGCTCAGGGCACATATCACAACCATCTATTCCATAAATAGATTTATTGAAAAAAAACAAACAAACCCAACAGAGATTCAAATGCAACACAAGCAAACAATATTTTGTTTCTATATATAGATATACATATACATATATCTCAAATACACCATAGGATTCGATTAAAAACTCTCGCACGATCTTCAAAATTTCAAACCTTCATTCTTCAAACGACTAATTGACAGAGTTGCAAAATCGTGACAGGTAAGGGGGAATTCAATTCATAAGTCGGAATTAGTACAGTATAAGAATACACAAAACCCCAAAAAGTCGACTAAAAATATAAACATAAACCCTAAAGAAAAGCGGAAAAGTTTACTTCTAAATTGAGAACAATGGCTCTCTCGCGGCCGAGGATGGTGGATGGGTACGACAAGAGGGGGTCGAGAATGCGAAGATCACGAGCGTGTATTTGCACGCGATGCATGATCGCGTATTTGTCGACATCTAGAACGATTTCTTGACCCGAGGAATCCAATAGGATCCAGCTGCGCGACCCGCCTCCCTTCTTCTTCAACCCGCCGACGGAATTCAGAGGATCCGCCGGCACAATGTACCCTCCTTCTCGCCCCGTCATCGCAAATTCACATCAGATGCCAAGAAGAATTTTGGTTGGGATTGCACGCAATTGTGTGATTTTCATAGGCTTGCATGAATTTCAGCGTGTGGATTATCTACTACTATTTACTATTGCTCTGCGTGTGGATTATCTACTACTATTTAGTATTGCTCTACGTGTGTGTTAGGGTCAGTTTGTTAGTTTAGATTAGATAATACGAGATAGATAAAATATGATTGACTTTAAAATAAGTTACTGTATCAATCAGATAATAATTTAATATTATTATTTGCTAGATAAAATAAAAATTAATATAAATATAAGTGTAGTGTTTGATAAATTAGATTATATTATATATAAAGTGTAAAATGACAATTCTGTCATTTATAAAAGTATGAATATAAATTATTTAATAAATTATAGATTATAAATTATTTTAATTATAAATTATAAATTTTCTTATAATTTATCTTATATACATTATTTTATAAATTACATAAATCATCTTATAAATTTTATAAATTAATTTAACAAATTAATTATCTTAATTAAATAGATTACTTATCTTGTAAATTAATTCTTAATTAATTAAATTAATAGTAGTGATTAACCAATTGCTCGTAAATTAATTTAAATTAATGATAGTAATTAATTTAAGGGCCCAAGAGATTAATTGATGCACCATTAATTAATAATTAACTAAGTTGTGATTAGTATTTAATTGAGCAATTAATGTATTAATGTTAAATTTGTGATTAATTCAATCGAACTTGTTAATAACCAATATTACTAATTACAAATTAAGATTATAATATTAATTAATGTTAGTTTAATGAATAATTAATATAAATTATGAAATTTAACTAATTATTTTATCGGAACTTAACTGATTAATTTTAATTAATTATTAAACAAATAACTTGGGCAGAATTATTAGTGACAGTCTTTGATTAATTAGTTAGTTGTTGAGTAATTAACATAAGAAAATCAACAGGGCACCATTATCGGCGACAAAAAAATAACCAGAAACACCCAAAAATCGAAATCGAAATCAACAAACACATGCCAAAATCTAACCACAAAGACATGCCAAAATCAAACAAAAATATGAACCAACCAAACGAAATCGAACGCCCAAACTCAATCAAAAAGAAATTGAAATCAAAAGGAGAAACCAAAAAGTCGGAAATTCTTTTGGAAACAATCGATCAAGAACAGTGGCTCAGATTTTCTCAACGAAATCATCATAGCCTCATACCAATTTTGGAAACCCGATCGAAACCAAACGAACGGACAAACCCAATCGAAATCGAAACCCAATTGAAACTATATGTCAGATTTTCTTAACGAAATCATTACCACTACCGCAAGTCATGGACTGAACAAAACCCAGATCTCTAGATTTTCTCAATTGAACCCTGAATCTCATATTTTCGCAATGACCGGCGACTGGGGCCATGGTGCGACGACAGAAGAGAGTTTGATCCAAATCTGGAGTGACGACGAAAGAGAGGTCGACCCAGATCTGAAGTGAGAGATTTGGGAGAGAGGTCAACCCAGATCTAGTGTGCGGGGACATTACCGACACAAATCACCACTACCACCGCACACCCTACAGCCGGAAGCCACCGCGTCGAAGGAGATAGAGAGAGTTGCAGAGATATATATATAGAGAGAGAAAGTTGGCAGATGAAGAGGGTGATAAAAATGAGAGGGGAAACATGGAATTATGGAGGAAACATTGTGCCTATCAGACCAAATGGGGCAGATACAGAAGTGGTGCTCAACAGTAAGAGACAATGCATTTTTGTCACTGTAGCAGGCGGGCCGCGATAACTTATCTGTGGCCTGTCGGGCTGCGAATTTTTGTAGCTGGACTATCAAACACCCAATTATAACTGTAGAGGTAAGATTATTAACTAATCAAAGCATTATCAATGCTACCAAACTCACCCTTAATATTTTGGAGAAGGAGAAAGGGGGTGAGATTTCTCCTACTTGGTCGAAAAGGACAAAAAAATAGACTTGCCAATTCTTCTAATTTAGGTCAATCACTCATTTAATTGCAAACTTTTTTTAGAATTAATTAGAAATATATATATATATATATATATATATATATATAATATAAATTAAGAAATATATACTGTAAATATGATAACTATATTATACATTTAGATAAAATTAAATCCAAAACCTCCTGCTAAAAATTATATTGTAACCGTGTATTATGGAGAAATTTGAGATTGCCATCTGTATAAAAAGTTAATATGATTCGCATTCTTTTAGGTAAGTAACTCTTTCTACAATTTTGCATATTAAATAAATATAACGACTAAATTTCATGAAATAGGTAAAATTAAGCCAATGAGTAGTTATGAGGTGATTGACCTAGAAGAAGTGTGATCATAACAAGCTTTCAAAGATTAAGGATGAGATTTGTACTAATATCAAAATCTACTCCTTCCTAACCATTTTCAGGGGAATAAGGCTCTTCGTTAGTATTAAGATCGTGATATGCTAATATCTATACTTGTGGTGGATCTGCGATTAAATATGGATTCAAATCCAAATATAGTAAGAAGATTTCTCAGGAGACCACCTCCACCACTTAATAAAAAAAATTGAGAAATTCCTCAAAAAAAAAGTTGGAAAATAGATGAGAGTATTCTCAAGTAATATTAAACAGAGAAGATGAGACGTATAAGTCTAGACCATAAAACGTGAAGGCCTACTTAGGTATGAATTATTAATATGAATTGTACCACTCAAATGAAATAAAATAAGTTATGTGTCACAAAAACGCTTGGGTAGTGATGAAATATCATGGTTGCGCCCTCAATTTAATTCATATAGTATTCTTTCTCACACACACAAAAAAATTACAAGTAAAAAATAACAATATTAGTATATCACAAGGGCAATTTTTTGCCAAATGTTATAAAAGGTAAAAAGGCTCAAATCATAGGCAAAAACTTCAGTACGCGCATACGCGAGCGCGCCTTTTTTTATTTTTTACGTTTTTCTGAATATATAGAAACATTCGCTGGCTTATAACTTCAGTAAGGTGTAGCCCAATGGTAAAGCCCTTGTAACCTCTACTAGGGTCTAGGGGTCAATGGTTCGATTCCCTCTAGCCAATTTTCCTCTTTTTTTCCCTTTTTTGTTTCTTTTTTCCACTTCTTTTTTTCTTTCCGCTTTTTAGTCTTTTTTTATCACTTTCCATTTTTGTTTGTTTTCGTTTGTTTTTTTCTTTTTTCCTTTGTTTTTAAAAATAATACAAATACGAAATTTAATTAAAATGTGAATTTTAAAATTTAATTAATATGTAAATTTAATTATACTAAATTTAATTTGCATATGAATTTAAAAGTATAATAATTTTTTATTTTTTAATTCATTTTGTTTTTGTTTTTCTTTGTTTGTTTTTTTTTCGTTATTCCTATTTTTTTTATTTTTTCTTTGTTTTTTTTCAAAATAATATATATATATGGACATACAAATATACAAAATTGTTCTTTCCGTTTTTTGTTTTGTTTTTTACGTTTTTTTGTTATTTTGCTTTCTTTTTGCTTTTTCTTTTTTAAATGGTATATATATATGCATTTAATTAGCATGTAAATTTTTAAACTTCATTCGCATATGAATTTAATTAAAAGTTATTGTTTCGATGAATAAAAAATATTATTTTAATAACTACAAGTTACTGTTTTAATGCACAAAAGTTGTTGCTCTAATTAATAAAAGTTAATCTTTTGTAAATGAAAGTTATTTTCTTGCGAATAAAAGTTACTATTCTTGTGGATAAAAGTTATTATTAATGTCCAAAAGTAATTGTTCTCGTAAATAAAAGTTACTCTTTTCATGAATAAAAGTATTGTTCTTGTGAATAAAAGTTATTGTTTTTGTGAGTAGAAGTTATTGTTCTTTTGAATAAAAGTTATTGTTCTATTGAATAAAAGTTATTCTTCTTATAAATAAAAGTTATTGTTCTTGTGAGTAGAAGTTATTGTTCTTTTGAATAAAAGTTAATGTTTTAATGAATAAATGTTATTTTTCTTATAAATGAATGTTATTGTTCTTGTGAATAAAAATATTATTTTAATAAATAAAAACTATTGTTCTTGTGAATGAGAATAATTCTTCTAATGAATAAAAAATATTATTTTAATAAATAAAAAATACATTTGTTCTTTGAAATTTCTTACAAATATTTGTAA
>JAYDZE010010003.1:0-28617 GCA_034509125.1 Monilaria moniliformis
AATCTTATTATAATCTTAATATATAAAGATTAAAATATAAATAAATATATATATATATATATATATATATATATATATATATATACTACAAATTTCAAAATTAATTAAACATAAAAAATAATATAAAATTACTAATTAATCCCTATTATGGTAACCTAATGTCCCTTAGTAATAACCCTCCTTTAAATTTGGAATAAAAACTACCATCCAAATCTGCGCAACAAAACACCAAAGCCTCAAATCTTACAATATGGTTATTTAAAAAACAGAATCATTTTACAACTGTAACTTTGAGGTGTCGACATCTGGGTGTCGTCGAGTCTAACATTTGAAAACCCACAAAGAAGAAATGAGTGATTCGCGAGACCATCAAGAACTGGAAACCCGTGCACATTCCTCATTCAACTTAAGATTTTAATTGAAAGAACAAAAATATCATTACAAATTCAGTTGATTTGGTTTCAAACCGACATTTTCGGACCAAACAAAAAAAATGAAAGTAGGCCATTTCGAGAGCAAGGAGAATATTGAACCCACAATAGACACTACATTTTTTTTTTCTCCTGTCCTACAGAAACTAAAGTGCATGGCAGAAAGAAATTTTCTCAGGACACTAGCTAACACAAATTATCTATTACTTTATTTGTAAACTACAAAAACAGGATAGATTTTACTCTTCATACACCAAAGCATCCATATCCTTGTATCACACGGTGAGAGGTGCACCATTGTCAGCCACTGTAAGGTGGAGAATCAGAGTGGCTGCCCTAGGTGCCCTGCAAAATCAAACACCAAACGACTTTAATACAACAGATCTGTATCCATTACAACTTGCAACCCTACTTGACCCCAACAAAGCACCGGCACATTTAAGAAAACCAAATTTCAAATCAGTGAAACAAAGAAAGATAGTAATAGCCTCAACGGATCTTGACTGAGAGCTGATAAATTTTGACAACTATGTCGTTCCTCAATAATCGCTTAAGTTGCTCTGTGAACTACCTGGCAGGCTGGCAGTACAAGTAAGTTTTAAAAAGTCGACTCTTGACTTTCCTAATGGAAGTTAAGAGCTGATGGAAGCATGGCTGGCTCCCCATTGACACCAAACTTTATTACACTAACAATGCCAAAATCCTTCTCCCACATCACTCTTCCAATCACTCCACTAGTGTGCAGAATCACTAATCCTCATCCATCCTAAGCTCCCATGGTTTCTAATATAATGAATCAGCATAGTACCCTCAAATGGTTTCTTCTGTTGCCTTGTATTCTTCTTAACACAGATATAATAGATAATGCTTATAGGGTTTTTCCCCTAAATATAGAGAAAGCATAGTTTTACAAGACACCTCATGCCATGAGGACGCAAAAGGTTATTATTTACATGACAATATAAAATGGGAATTTGCATGTCATTTGGAACATTGGAGTGTTTTAGATCGGAAAAGGAAAGAAATGTGATCATTAAGCAAGGGAAACCATAGAGATAATTAGTTAAATGTAAGTAAACAATATGTTCTTGGCCATACTTAAGCCATATATAATAACAGAAAAGATTCACAAAAGATATTATTATAAATGAATAACTGAGAGAGAGAGAGAGAGAGTACCATGATTCAGGTGTTGGGTATAGAGAAGCTGAAGTGCCAAAACATGATTTAAGCATATCGGTGTTGATCACACCAGGATTGAGCGCAACAACAGCAATTCCAGGAGGCAGCTCCTTTGCAACTGACCTTGTCAAACCCTCCACTGCCCACTTTGAAGCACAATAAGGAGCCACCTAGTATTTTTCATAATGTCTCACCCCATAAGTAATATTGTCCAAAACAGAGTACGTTACAATCTAGGCACTTAGGGTTTTATATTCAGAGCTTAAATCTTGGTCATCTTACATCTCTGATACAGATCAACTTCATGAAATTAATGACTTAACTAAGAAATGCTCATCATACATATCTTTTAAAACGCCTACCTGATCATTTGGTTTTTAAGATGAAGTTCACTGACATGGAATAGGTTATAAAAAGGATTAAGCAACATGTTAAAGCATAACAAAGTAGCAATTATCCTTTGATTACTAATGTAGTTAGCCAACACGAGTTAACAACTGAAATAGCGCCTACGTATCACATACTAGTAGTAGGTACACATGCGTAAGGCCTAGAAATATAAGATCATGGGAAAAATACACATGCAGTAACCTATATTACCTGTGCAGCAGCAGATCTTCCCCATCCAGATGACATGTTGACAATTATCCCATGCTTGTTCTCAATCATAATTGGAATGAAGTTGCGTAATACATTTGTGGTACCCTTGATGTTCGTATCAATGACAGTGTCAAATTCATCTTCCGGAACCTCCCATATTTTATTGTTCCTATTTATCGTCCCAGCATTGTTCACTTGAAAAAGATTCATGCATTATTCACATAATTTAGAAATACAGGAACCAAATCAAAAACCACATGGGTTCACATATACAAGACCAGCACTTGTGAAGAACTAAAGCAATGCTCTGTCAAACTACTTCTCACACGAAGGAATATAGAGGTATTAGGAGTATGTAGACCTCAGTCATATACCTAGAGGAATTTGTCCATAAAAGACACCACATGAATAAAAGTATCAAGTACAAAAAAAAAAAGAAAAAAAAGATGCTAATTCAACAATTGTAGTTGTCTGGGCACACCACTCACACAAATGACAAAACCTAAAAGAAAAGCAAAAGAACAAAAAAGAAGAAGAAAAAAGTAACAGTTCAGAGGAAACTCAAAAGCATAAAGAAGTTAAGTTCTTGATGCATCTATTTTGTTGTTCACCTTTGGCCAGTACTAGAATCATTTAGCAGGGCGTGGCCTCAACAATTAAAACAATAATGCTTTTTCCTGGAAGCCATCACCATGCCTTAACTCAAGTACCAAGATCTAGAAGCCTTTTCATACAAAACTAGATTGCTTTCTAATATGTTCTAATGAAGATTATACTAAAAAGTGCTGCTGGACAATAAATTGTGATTCTGGTCTGATATACTATTCTAAAAGGCTTTCAGGCATGCCCCAGCCACTCAACTGATCTATCACAGTAAAAAAATTACATTTAAGCCCTCTCCACTTCGTCCTAACTAAACTCTGAAGTGTTATATTCGAGTATGCCTACAACTTGCAGATATAAATTACATTCTGTGAACTATTTGTGTTTTACACAATGCAGACGCATTTTATAACAAAAACATGACATTTCAATAGCACTATGCAAAACGCAATGAGAATATTCAGGCTACATTGCAACAAATGACAGAACAGTCTCATGAAATACAATATAAAGAAACTCATTCGGAAACAAAACACAAAACCACAAAAAACTATCCAAACCAACAAAAACGAACAACAATAAACCATTAATGCCTCATCGTACCAATTATATCAGGAATAGCCTTCTTCTCCACTGCGGCACGCGCCAACTCCTCAACACTACGATTAGACCTCTAATTAACAGCAATTACAGAAAAAGGAAAAGAAAGAAGTAAACGGTCACAGCAGTTAAGAAAATTAGAGAAATGAGAAGCATATATTATTACTATTAGTCAAGTAATTACCACGTCAACATTCATGAAAATGTGCTTGTTAGCGTTGCTCCTGCCGTCACAGGCGGAGGCGAGCTCGGACTGGAGAGCAGAGAGCTTTTCCGGGGAGCGGGAGCAGCCGATTACGGTATGGCCGTGCTTGGCCAATTCAAGTGCTAGGGCTTTACCGAGGCCGCTGCTGACCCCGGTAATTAGGACTGTCTTGACATTAGTGGAAGCGGCGCCTGCAACGATGTTCATGGCGCTCGTAGCTGTCGGCAGTGGAGGTGTGCTCATGGCCTCTTCAACTTCAACCGCTTTCGAGTCTCTTCCAAAACTCACACACGTATATAATGTGTTTTCCCACTTGGAGACAAAAATGAAACTTTACGCGAAATAAATAAACTATTAATCGTAATTAATTGATTTAATCTAATAAATTAAATAAATATTTTAATAATATTTTAATAAATTAAATAAATATTCTAATGACTGATTTTAATAATAATTAACCATATACAATATTTTGATATATATATATATATATCAACCGATTTATCTATCTCAGAATTTATGAGTATTAAATTAGATTAAAATCCAATTTATTATTATTATAAATATAATTAAAAATTTAACAATTAATAGAAGTATATTTTAAATCAATGTATAAAATCAGAATTTGAAAAAAAAAAACAATATTTAATAAGTTGTTCTCCCATTATTTAAAATATGTAATTTATTAATTTAACTCAACAAATTAGATAAGTTGAGCAAGGGCTCATCAAAATTAACATTTTAGCATATTGTTTCATGTACCAAAATACTCCACAACAAGAATTTGTGAAATTTTTGATAATGAGTAAGAATTGAATGTCAGAGTTGCCCAAATTCAACCTTTTGATTTCTCAAATTATAAGCTCGAATAACAAGAATTTGTTCAAAGTCGCAAGTTTGACAATCGATTGAAGTTGAAGGTGACTCCAGAAAGAATAATATGATAGTGTGGAACAATTGATCATACTATTGATATATTTATATTACATAAAATATTTAATGATGAAATCTTACTATATATAAAAATAGAAAAACGAGGAAATTAATTCAATTACAAGGTTAGAATTGAAACCTTTTCTCTCACTTCCTTTTTTAAAAAAATACATATTTTTAACTGCCGATTTTCTTTTCCTTTTTTCTGTCTTCTAAACATTATGTGTGCATTTTTTCAACCAAAAAAATACATTACATGTCTATTTAATTTTTCAATGTCTTTATTTTCTTTCTATGCACGGGTATATATTTTTTCTAATTTTATTATTGATAAAATAAGCGCAACTTATTTGGTACGACATTTTCCCTCCAATCAATAGGTTGGTTGCTCAAGTAATCTATGGTGCGTGGGTGTGTTGTGATAATTTAATACTCGTATATTATATGTAAAAGATATATTTATGATAAATAAATTATGACCCTTGAATATTTTAGTATGTTAAATATTTTTTTACTTTATAGTATTTTTCTTTCTTATTTCTTGACGTGATTAAACACTTTTTTTCTTTTTTATGGTATTTTGATTTTTGATATTATTTATTTATACTTATTTCATGATAAAAGAAATTACTAATGGGGCATAATGATCATAAAAAGACAGCATAATATATAACATTTTATTGTAAGAGAGAAAATATAAAACAACCGCATAAAAAAGGGGACGCTTGTGATGTTTTTCAAGATACAATAACAGTGGATCTAATTGATTAATCATTTGTATAAATCAAAAAACATTATAGTACTTATAAATTGATCTAGCAGCAAATAAATTATGAGGAGTTAACTTTTGAAAAGGAAAAAAAGATTAGTGATTAAAATATGTTGAGAATTAGTGAAATTGAAAGCTGCGTAGAGAAGGTTATGCATGAATTATCAATTATAAATATTCATAAATAGATATTGATATTTTAATATTAATTTGTCTATACATATAATATAAGATTATCAAATGAAGAAAATTCAATTCGACATTGATTAATTCAATTTTGGTTGAATCAAAACTTATAGGAGATCAATAGAATCATGATAAAAAATTTACAATGACTACTATATTACACTAACTGTTCCTTCTTGATTATCCATTTTTCAAAATAAATATTGCGATCACCTTTTACTTTTTTAGGTTCCAAAAGTTATTAACTGGAATAAAAAGTTATTAACTTTTTTGTTTAAATTAAAATTGTTTTTATTTTTTTAATACATATGAATGAAGTGATACACTGTTATAAGCAAGTAATATGAATTGGTGTCAAATGTAATTCCACATCTGATTCAAGACAGCATCGTGTCATCTCAAACTCAAACCGTGTGACCCGATACCAAAAATTTGGTCTCCAAATAAAAAGGCTCGAAACCAATTTATTGTGCCTGAAATTTATATAGTCGATTTAATTAAACTAAAATTAGCACTAACCCTCATCATTGAGCTAACACAATGCGTATCCCAATAAAAATGATGACAAACTTGCACATAATTCATAAGCTTCCTATGTCCTATTAACTTGATATACACATTCTAGTATCCAAAATTGAGTTGCCAGAGAAGGCGTCATATTTTTTTGGGGTTAACCAGCACAAGAGATGCGGAGGACTCACTGTTCATATCATTCCAGCATTTTACAAAAACAGACATGGTAACAAACACCTACCATCAGCCGCCTACCACTGTTTTTACTCTTGCTTCAACTCCATCTCTCATCCTTATGAGTATAAATTATAATCACGATCATTGAGATAACAACCATTCATCATCCCTTCTTTTCATGATCAATGATGCCGTTGTTTTCAGTTCCACTTAGTGATCATGAATCAAATTTGGTTATCAAATTCTTTGTGCTACGCGGAATCTCCTTCGTTGGGCTCCCAGCAGCCTCTTTTCATCATCAGTTTCATCGGTATCACCTCAAAGCCCTTTCCGCTCTCTGTCCGTCTTTTCTGCAGTGGTATTTTGAGCTGCTACAGTCGGAAATTCTGTATCTTTGACGAGAATCTCTGAAGCTTTCACTATCATGCTCATCTTCTACATTCCCTCTATCTGAATTATCCCAATTGCTGGAATTCTTTAGTTTATGAGTGCGTGGTCTTTTCTTTCCATCTTCATATTCCTCAGAACCATGATGAGACCTTGGGGATTCCTCTCCATATAAATGTGGACTCTGTCTTTCCCCATCAGAACAGTCACCAGTTAAGTCACTGCTGTAGGTTGTGGTGCCTCTGAAATTTCGTTGTTCAGCAGGAGATGTAGACATTTTGTTCTGCTGCCTTGGATCCTTACCCTTAGCTGTGCCATTTTGGTTCAGAGGTCCACGATTGACCTCAATCCATCCATCCCCCTTGGAACCAGCACCACGACACTGTTTCTCCCTGTGCCTTCTGCTTCTTGAAAGTTCATGGCGGTACGGGTCCAGGTCATTCTCATGCATATTTTCATCAGGATCAGTTTCATGAATGTTCATTTCATCACTTCTGCCACCTCGAGATTCCAATTTTCTTTTCCTGCAAGCTGGAGAGAGATTTGAGCTAGGGTTTGAAATATCAGCATGCTGTTCATAATCAAGTTTTTCTGAATGTTTTCTATCAGAACCCTTATGGTGCCTCCGAGGTTCACATCTCCGTAAATCATCATCAGAGTAATTCCTTGAACTGGTCGAGAACTCAGATGTCCTTGACAGAGATCGGACAGAGCTGTAGCTGAGATGAAAATTGCATAAGCAAGAGAAAATCATAAACTTCATCCAGTTGGATAATCAAATAACGCAAGGAAATAAATATGGATCATCAGCTATATTGCGACAAAGGAGCACCTAAAATAGCAATAGAAAGCAATCCATGTCCCAGGAGATTAGGGGAAACTTAATATGCTTTTAAGATCGACCTAGTTATGTAATTCAGTTTTAATTTCATAAACTATGAACCCCTCTTTGAAGGTAGTCTAAAATTGGGAAATGCCTCTTAGTGCAACATTATTATGGAAACAGCATGGCGAAGGAAGTTAAGAATTTGTGATATGAACCAAAAATGAAAATCATGAACATATACCAACCCCAAAGGTAATTATTGTGATCACTACTGAAGTAATAGTACTAAGATCATTTTAGCATAGGCTTAAGTTGCATCATGTTTTGTACAAAAAACATGCTAAAATGATTCTTGATATTTAATTGCTGATATACATCTCAAATATCATTCAAAGAAATGTTTCAGCACAGAATATCATGCTGGGATTTAAAGCCAATCATATACCAAAAGTCTATAGAAAATGAAGAGACTGGTGATGGAAGCTTACAGTTTTCCATTAATTAACTAAGTTTTAGAAGATTAATAACAAAATTCTGAGGATGGTTGTTTGCCATTGATGACAATGGGAAAATGCTGGTTGCATCTCCCTAGAAGCTCCAAAGACAAAATAATCTGTCTTGCTTTGATTTTCAACAGGTGCAGGGCAACTTTATCAAAAGGGAACAAACCTGTCCTATCACAAATATTCTTCAAAGTTTAGGTTATTCCATAGCCATTCACCATCTTTATCTCTTCAAAATTTCAGAAGAATGGGTTACTACAGGAGTGCTAGCACTTCAATCATTCCATTTATGAACCTAATACTGAATTGGGGTAACAGTCGCTTCAGGAATACCTGATGAATCTCGGGCTTCCTTGCTCAGTCTTTTTCTGATGACCTGATTCATCAGAATAACCAAACAAAGCTGCCATCTCTTTTACCCAATATCTTGGAGGAGGTTTATCCCAATTAGCCCATTCATAGTCTCCACCAGGATTCTTAAAGCAATGAATAAAGTTGCAGGCGGTTCCACGAGAACAGTTCTGGGAGGAAATGCGGATATCATGCATGATTCCAGGCTAACAAAATATTGGTCGTAAACAATGATATAACATTACCTTAAGTTTAGATTTCATAAACTCTCCACATATAGCAACTCTCCACCTCGTTAACCCCACAAACTCGCATTGAAGCTGTCATATCATATAAGAGAATGATCATCAAAACATGTCAATCCAACAAACAACACTGTAAGGCATACACAAAACTCATGTACAATACAGCAGCCAAAATCATAAGCCACAAACTAACATAGTTTAAAGGACTCAAGAACTCAGTCATGAAAAACAAGAAGCAAAATTACATGAGTTATTATCTGGTCATCCAATATAATTTTTTTTTCTGTTGCAAATTAGAATATTGCACAAAAAAGGCAACTATATAAGGATGATACGTTCCAAATCCATGTCATTTATCTTTTCATGTCTAAAACATTTCGTGATAGCATAAACCCAGATTAGCAGTAATAGGTACCCCATATATCACATTATCACATAAATCTCCCTATCACAAATTAAAAGGAGAAGATATTGTGGCATTAGATCAAGAGGTAACCATATCTAATGAAGAAAACACAGACAAATACAATGATGAGTCAATAAGGAAAGACTACGAAAATACTTAAATGTGTAATCCCCACTTCGCATTAGCTCATTTCATGTTGCATAACAAACATTTTCCCTTAAAAATCCTCTGCAACATCTTCTGTTGAAGTAATATAACTACTAATCATTTTTGTCTTTTTAGTGCAATCTTCTTTTTCTTCACCAGATTTACTTCACTAATAGACACTTTGTTCTTTAACTAAGTTGTGTGGATGTCTTTCATATTAGCAATAAACACTTGAATGGTGCAGAACTCCATACTGAATATTTCAGTAAGCTAAATTGGGATATGCTCTTTTTTTATTTGTTTGTGTTCTATGTTTTATGATTTTTTTTCTTGTGAGGATAGAAATGACATGTTCTGCACTCAAGTTACCCAGCTCTTTTTGCAACAAACTTAGCATTCTGCCCCTGAACCGAAAGTTTCTTTTCATCAGTCTTCTACAGCAGATAGAAATTACATAATCCATCCACACTATGTGTCATGGAGTCTCCTTAACATATTATCAGCTAAGGAAAGCAATCACATGGCATATAACCTCTGTATATTATAATACAATTAAGCAGTAAAAAGATCTACCTGTTTTCCTGCAAAGTAACGACCATTTACTGATTGAAAAGACAGCACGGCAGAATCCAAAGACTTATAGTGAACATACACGTTTCCTCGCAAATGAGATGAACCATTTCTGCACACCTGAGACATAGGTATTTAATACCAAACTGGAGATCAGATGCGAGCAAGAAGAATCACTTGCTAAACATTACTAAGTTGCAACTACAATCCCATACAAATAGCATGGGAAATTAACTTCCATGTTTCAAAAGATTAATGGTGGCTACTGATCCAAAACAAAGGAAGGATAAATGTGCCATACAACAGTGACTTTTTTATTATCTCAGCTGGTACCAGATTATAGCACCACATAAAATAATGACATGAAACAAATTAGCTTAACACATTAAGTGAGCATCATTGTAATGACTTATGCCTCTCCTTCGCAAAGTTCCAAATTAATGAAACAATAAACTATAGTTAACACAAAATACACAAACTCAAGTACCTAATTTTCTGTGAAGAACTAATAAGTACCTTAAAATTGATAATTTCCCCAAATTTCAAGAACTCTGTATGTACATCCTCATAGAACTCTTCATAAGCACGTTCAACCTCTTCGTCAGTGTGCTGGCATAAACAAAGAAATAGGAAAACGATTGATCATAGAGAAAAGTTGAAAAATGTTAATGATTGGGAGTGCCAGCGACACAAGCACACTACCAAACCCAGAAAATAGAACAATAATATGCTCTCTCTCTCTCTCTCTCTCTCTAAAAAAAAGTTGCGAGAAGGGGGAATTAATAGGGATTGAGCTTGAGACGTCTCTTTTTTACACAAGGGAGGTTTACCGCTTGGGTTTCCCGAAGGGACAAGAATGATAAAATGCTTTCATGTCAAAAACTACCGATCAACATATTCTGTATACTACTATACTTAGATTGACACATTGAGAAAGAATAGTACATGATGAAATGTGTGCTCCATGCCCAAAATCAAAACTATAGCATCTTCACTCAAACTCAGACCATGATTTATTTCCTATGCAAAATTGTACAAAAACTGTATCCTTGATACAAACCCAAAGAAAAGTATCTGCAATCACCCATTCAAGCCCATAATTTCAGGGGGAGGGGCGGTGGATGCAGGCTACATGTTTCTTGATTAAATAACCAGTATATATTACTCCTAGATTAGTATAGCATCCTATTGTCCTTGTCTATAGTATACAAGAGTTCTGCAAAGCCATAAAGTAGATGTAGAAAGCCAAAAAAAAAATTGTAATTTCCCAAGAATTATGAAAGATAAATGAATCTGTCTTTACTTAGGTTGGACAAAGTTTAAAAAATCACTTTATATATATATTATTCATCAATAGATTCCCATGCAGTCAATAAAGACCACAACAGTTTAGTTGCTGTCGGACAAATGTATACTTGTCAAGATTGTAGATCCATGCACAACAACAATAGCAACTTTCTCTTTCTACAGAGTATGTGGCAGTTTGATTTAAGAGCATATAGAACCTGAGCCCTTTAACAGCCACATACATAGCATATCCATTTCTTACAAGTTCATGTAGCATGATATAGTACATGCAAAAGCAGAATGGATAAAAGCAGCACAAGATGTTAATGCAACTCCCTTAAACATTCACAAAATTTAGTATAACAGCAGGATTGCATGAATATTTGCCATTATCCATAAACAGAACAGATGAATTGAGAGATCCCAAATAAAACAACAGCAAATAGTACTTTCTAGAAACATCATAATAAATCCCAATCCAGAGCTAGGACATCACTAAAATGGCATCCCGCACAAAATCACAGAAAAATTGGTCATACTATGGGGGCACTGCACCCATTTGCCAAATATTCAACACAAGGCATGCATTGGGGTGCGTGACTGTGACATTTAGTACATGTGTACCATATGTCGTCCTCACACCTTTTGTGTTAGGAACACCTCTGCCTACAAAAAAAATTAGGCAAAGGTGTTTCCCCAACATAAAAAGGTGTGGGTAAGACTTCGGCACCTGGAAACGGTACTCCATATACATATTCACGCGCCCCAGTGCATGCTACATGTTGAAAATTTGGTGAATGGTGCAGTGCCCCCATAGGCATGGTTACTTTTCCACAGATCCACTAAACGGAAAGGAGCCCCTACAGTAGACATTTAATCAAAGTTTAAACTCATGACATAGTCATTACACAACTTTAGTGAATGTATGATCATGATTGTTTTCATAATCCTTAAACATTTGAATTTTGAAAAGTCTTCAAGATTCATATAGGAAGAAATTGTCATTAGTGAGCAATGACAGAATAAGTAATCATTATGTCTTATTTTGCATAGAAGTCTTGAGTTGTTGCTCAGGCAAACACCGAGCCTAGATTTCAATGTCAGGGTGACATTCACTACATAGCACACATACAATAAGTACTGACATACAAAGCAACAGGCTATTTATAAACTTACAGTGACAGGCAGGATGACATAACTCTTCTATGATGCATATAGATAGGATCTGGGAGTTTTCACAAATACAAAACCTTAAGAGGTAACACCTATTAGCAGAAGATCCCCAACATCCAGGACTCAGAAGCTCCTATATACTAGTTAAGGAACGCAAAAGATTATCGTCAAAAAACCATAACTCAAGGAATCAAAACCATAAGATTATGACTACTTGCTGAAATTATCAGGAGCAAATAAATGCATCTTTTAACTTTCCAGCCAGTTAGCCATACCAGATGTGATTTCACGCTTCTGAGTACGCATTTAGCGATGGGCCGTCAGCACAAGAATATAAGAAAAGAATGCTCAAAATGGGATGTTTGGAACATGCTACTATTAGAAATAAGAAGCTACCTAAAACATCTTGGTGTACATACATGAGAGCCAATCATCGCAGAGCAAATTAAACACAGGCACACTGACATGCACACACATCCAAACTTGTTAAACTGAGACTCAACCAAACAGTACCATGTACTTTCCACTTACAGAAAGGCATTCTGATTAATAAAATACAACATTTACTTTGTCTATAGATTTGGAATACTGAATAATATGCAATGTCAAAAATTTGCCATATTTGAAGTGATGAAAATAGTAGATAGTATGGACCAATTAGAAAATCAGAATTTTCATTCCTCAACATGATGAGAAAATCTATATCCATCTCTGGTATCACAACGTTAACGATTAAGCATCGAACCCTTTCATAGTTTTCAGAGATGGATATCCTCCTCTTCATTTAAAAAGACAGAACAAAAGGAACACTGTCCCAAAGACTGGGAAAGAACTGTTAGATATATATTAGTATAATGAAAAAAATGCATAGTCCTGTCAATGTATGGTAAGAGAGATGAAAGACATTATGTAACTTTAAATCTTTTTCTCTGACGAATCAAGCCAAAACACTTTTTGTACTTCTTCAAATAGTTATTCAAGATAAAGGTTCCAGTTGAAGTAGCTATGAAAGAACCACATAACCAAGAATTCATGATTGTGTGCAAATGTTACTGATGTTATAGATCAGGATACTAGAGTCGCATGAAGACCCGACTAACAGACCTCAAGACCCTCATCCTGCTCCCAAGCTAGGCCAGGGCCGTTGTACATATTCTTGATGAGCAAAGTGCAGGATTTATCAGGGTAGAAGTGAATTCTGCTACAACGTGAACCAAACCTACACGCCCCTGTTTTGAGGTGGAAAGGACAATGAGCTTTATCCTGTCAAACAAATAACCAAGAGATGAGATGTAGCTTTCCAGAAAGGCAAATAGTGAGTAAAACAACTCTTATTTTCTTGAGGTATGAGTAACAGAACCAGCATGTCCTAACTACTAATGATCCATAGAAGTAAACCTGCTCTAAGAGAGATGTGATTGCTAACTATACCTGTTCCGTTCCAAAGTTAGGAGTCTCTTGAGCAACAGTATCTAGAAGCTGTTGAGCTGTTTTATGATCAGCAAAAGCTTCTGACTGAGGAGGAAGAGGGTTTGATGTGGGCCTGTTAGAATCCTACACATTATAGAATTTCAAAACTCAGCTAATTCAAGCCAATGAATGTCTATGATGTAAATCATTTACACAGTCAAATGTAGAAAGCAAGTGAAACCTCTTTCATCATCTGTTGGTCAGAATCTTTCTTTTTCACCCTGATTTTTTTCTTCTTGACAATGATCTCATTGCCCTGCCAAATAATTTCAGAAGGACCTTCTTCCACATACTCCCAACCATCATCATCCACTTCATTCTCATGTTTAACCTGTAAGAGTGGCCCATATTAATTTCAATGCAGTCCAATGATCAAATTTTTAAACGCGGAGATAAAACAGTATTAGCAACAATAACTAGTAGTTACAAAACTCCGGTGATGCAAGATTGATAAAGAAACAGGGTGGATCCAGATTAATTAAACTGTCTAACATAATTAGCCTGTTGCCGTTCACAATGGCCCTGATTTTTCTCATTCAACACCTCAAACATACTCTTAAGTAACAGGAACTGCAGTACGGTTTAGAACATAATTACTATAACACCTACAACGAAGCAGGTTATTCAAAGTTAAACTATGTATTCAACTAACATATGCTCTAAATCACACGGATATATATAATACTATACAGTTACTTGGTAGAACATGACCTGATTTTGTTTTGATAGACGCTCTTCTTCGTCAGCTCTCCGCCGCCTCTCCTCCTCTTCCTTTTCTTGGAGAGCTTTCTTTCTCTCCCATTCTTCCAGAATCTTCCTCTCCATCTCCTCGAAGTGCCTCCTTTCCTCTTCAGCTCTCAACCTCTCCTGCTCCTCCTCGGCTTGGAGCCGCCGCTGCTCCTCGGGATCATTGAGGCGAACCTCCTCCTCTCGGCGCGCGATCTCCGCCATTTCTTTCCTCTTGTTCTTCCTCTTCTCCTTCTTCGCTGCCTTCCGCCGCTCCTTCCGCTTCCCGGCCGCGCATTGCGCCGTCTCTGTACCAGTAACATCTTCTTCTACCATGATTTTCTGTTGAGACATCGTTAGGGATTTTTAGCTCATCGATGATCGATCGCTAGAAATTGTAGGCCTGCTGAGTTCCTGAGTTGAAGTATATTAAGGAATTTACATAAGCCGCAGCTTCAAGTCGTGGTTATCTTTCGATTATAGTCGGCCACTTCGCAAAACCTGCACTGCAATACAATTTATTAGTATTAGGAATATTATGGAACTATACAAATTGATATAGAAAAATACAAAATGGTCGTAAAGATCAAATTCAGTTATATTTTAGATGAAATTATATAGGTGTTCCTTATTTTACGTTAAGAGTCAATATATGAACCTATCGAAATTAAAATACCAAGGACTAAAAAAGAGGCGCATTTGGGTGAGGTCCGCCCCATTGTGCGCGCAGGTCCGACTTGACCTGGTTTAGTTCGAGTCAAATTTGAACAGACCCAGTTCTATATAGTATTTAAAAAAATAACTTTTATTTGTAAATATAGTAATTTTTATATAAAAAATAATCACTTTTATTTATAACAATAATTAGTTTTATTTATATTAAAAGTAATTTTATGCAAAGCAACAATCACTTTCCTTAATAAAAGTGATACTTTTATTCATAAGGAATGTTGTTTTGGTTTATATAAATTGGATTATGAGTTTAGGATTTCGGTCAATTTTGGATTGGATACGGGTTGTGATGGGTTTAGTGCCAGGTCTGGCCGACTTGGGCCGCGCGCACCATGCGGGTGCACACATAAAAGTGTTTTTCTAAAAAATTGCCACTAGAATTTAAAAAGTTAAAACATTCTTTTGGATGAAATAACATAATTGCAACTATAATTCACAGTTCAAGCTAAGTATTTCGTGAATTAAGGTTAAAATAGTATCATTCACAACTTAGTCATTATTTGGTTGTATATAGTGATAAAATAAGAGTAATTCACAACCATGCTATGACTAGGATGTGAATTAGCTTTATTTTCTTTCATTCGCAATAATGGCCAGGTTTGTAAAGCATTGATCCAAACAAGTCCACCAAAGAGTTTCAGTGACACGAGTCAAACGAGACAGCCCGAATAAGATTTTGGCGAGATGTGCGCTTACATGCGCCACAAAGTAGGAGTCCGCATAGAAACACTTCGTCGGGCTGTGGACCCACACGCTTTGGTTTATGCCGACGGACTTCTGGCAAAGGTCAGTGTGAGGGCTGCGCACCTCCCTGGTTGGGCTGTGTTGAATGATGGTGCATCGGTTTCAAATGCCCTATTTTCGCTTGAAAAACCCTAACTTTCGAATTTTGCTCCTAAACTCAATTTGTGAAAATTTGAACACTATAATGTGTTAAAGGTAGAAATATGATATTTGAGAAAATTTTCTTTCAAAACTACAAAAATACACCTATATATACACAAAAATCTCAAACTAACTAGGGAAAGCTCATAAAATACTATATAAATCCATATCACAGTACAAAGAAAGTTTTATGTGCTTTAGATTTATTGTTGTTAGATTAGCTAAGTTGCATTGATACTTAATCATCTCATTAAACTTTTTTGTTATTTTCTTCATAAGTAAAACAACTGTCTCTATGTAGAGGTAAACGATAAATTATTTCTTATAAACTGATAAATAATGCAACGAAAGATAGATAGATATATACAAGACTAACAAGGGTAGACAATTTTCATATGATCTCCAGATGTATATCAATAAATACATTGAAATAGTTCGCGTAGTAAAATAGATTGACGTTTTCCAAAAAAACATTTTTTTTCTATATGTTTCATTTGCATTTTTAAATTAATAATTGATTTCTACGTACAATTTTAACATAGACTTCATATACCACCCACAAAGTAATTTAATTTAAGGGTTTATTAATTCTAATTGCTATCCATTAATTTTAATTGGTTTATTAATCTCATATAATTGTCAGCAAAATAGAATCTCGAAAAAAAAGATCACGCGGGAAAATTAAATTGGATTCTGTATAGCAAACTTAGCCGAATCATTGCTTTGAAGATAGTAACAAACGAGAAACAAGACTATATATTCCAATTCGATCATAAAAGAATGAAACAAAAGCGGCCTCAATACGTTAGAAGATATACAAAGAAAAGAAATGGAAAAATGAGAGAGAGAGAGATAAGAGTATTTGAATTGTAGAGTTTTGAATATATAGACCACTTGTAAAGACTGAAATAGGTTTTAATCTTGGAGCTATTGAGTGAGATGTATATTTATGTTGTTTGGTGCCGGAAAAAGAATCTGCTGGTGTTGTTGTATCTGTACTGCGTTTCTTCTGTACGTTAATGCATTATGTATAGATAGGTGGTTAAACTTAATTGACGACCTTCTGTTTGAAAGGATCGACCCAACATTCGTCCTCCTTCACCGCCTTGTTCCATCTATTCGTAAACGCCCTCATTTCAGCATACGATCGTTGACGGATCTACACATATAAAGAATCATTATTGATATTTTTTAATTAAAATACAAAATAAAAACTTGCTAAATGATTTTAAATAAGAAGACTTACCGCTGATCTGTTGTTAAGTTTGTCCGACCTCGAATTCGCCTGCCCAAGAAATATTTTATTCACATAATGTACTAAAACAATCGCATGAGATTTTTATACATTCCGTTTTTGGTATCTCATTCTATGACACACTTTGAATTTTTTTATAGACTTTTACTTTTTTTTTTCTTTAATTCTAAATTTTTGTGTTTTAATATAATTTGAACATATTTGTTAGGGTGGTCCACTATTCCGATTAGGGATTAAACTTATTTTTTCATATTTATTTTGCAGTTTTTTTAATTTAATTAATAATTGCAACTAATTCATAGTTAATTATAGTATAGAATTTTTTTATTTCAATTTTAATGATAAATATTAATTAAGATTCATTATAAAATAATGTTTTATTTTTTAAATATATTTCTATAAATTATTTAAATTAATGATACTAGAAAACAAGGATTGAATTCACGTCATACCAATTGTGGTGCGTTCCTTGGACTTGAATCTGATTCCGAGCTAGCCTGTGTTCACATTTACCAGAATAGTCAATGATCTTTAAGAAGAGTTGGAAAAAGGAAGTAAATGGATCCGGTTTGAGGTATGCAATAGACAGAGAAACAAGATAGTAGTAAATAAAGATTAATTAGTTAATCTTGATTTATGTAAAAGACAACAACCTTGTTGTTGTCTGAAAGGGCACCGAGGGTGGGGAGACCCCAGTGAACGACGTACTCCTCATCAACCACCCCAACTTTAACAGTTCGATCACCCTGTCAGATAATCAATCAAGATGGATGAAACTAGAAACTAGAAACTAGAAAGAGAAAATGAATCCAGTAGTTTTAGTGGACATCTAACTTGCCTGTGCACAATAGCCAAGCTGCTTATCCAGGCCCCAAGCATGGATCAAATCATTCTGTCAACAAACCATAAATCAAGATGGATGATACACAAACAGTCTTCAAGCAAAGATTGTCATGTACCTGAATCATATACCAAGCACAGCGCCATGCCGCTCTCGAGAAAACAGGAGCCATCATTTCCACCCAACTGCACCACATTTATATCTTTTATGGAAAAGGGTGGAAAACATATACTTTCACATATGTTTAGAGTGAAAAACATATGGAAAATGAAGATAAAATGTGCAACCAAAAATAACACAGCCTCAACAGATAAAGGAAGATAAGAGTGATTATCCTCACCCAACACAGGGTGGAGCAGTACTGTTTCCATCACACCTTCCCGATCCACCGCTGCTCAACTTATAATATCTCCTGTTTGATTTGCCAAATAAGGATTCAAAACACTAGTAAAGATTCAAGCCATATGTATCACACCATGAGAGATGATACTAGTTTTGTAACCTGTGCACCCTGGATCTCCGGGAACGTATAGTTATGCGATGATGGACATCAGACTTATGGGGGTCGAGAGCAGGCTGTGATATCTCAAAGCCTTCCTCCTTGATAATAGCTAGGTACCTCCCCGGATGGAAATCTTCGACTCCAAGGTCCTCGTCCCACAGGAAGATATAATCATATTCAGCTACAATATCCGGATGTAGAAAACGCTTGGCGAACCACCTGTGCAACCACCAAAATCAGAGCCACGTTTATGCAAACAAAAACTAACCATGTTCATATTAACATACCATTTTGTTTGGTTTGTGGCAGAGACGTGAATGACTGTGTCGCTCCATTCCATGTCGCGCCACTCATCCACAACACCATCGTAGTGAAAAAGCATCACATCAAAGTCTTCTGCCAGAAACTGCAGGTCACAAGACATGAGATATATAAGAAAAGACTCCAGCGAGTGAGCAAGGACAAATCTGAGAAATACCTTGTTCACAATTTCCTTCACAAAACTTTTTTGCTTAAACCCGACTGCCATGGCCAGTAAACTTGTTCTGCGTTTGGAGTTGCTCTGTGGTTCAAAAACACCACACTTAGTAAATGCCACTTCAAAACATGCACAAAGATTAATGTCGGAGTGAATCATACATCATCTGAAAGGGGGCCAGACAAAGGATACAATTCCAAGTTTGAAGTTGCGGAAACAATTCCTTTTGGCAAAGCTTCGGAGCCAACAGGCCTGCATTTGTCCTATAAGGGGAATCGGCGTCTTTCAGTTAGACAAAGGAATATATAAGAAGGAACACGTAGATATGATATGGACCAACATTGCACTTGTCAAGCTGTGTATTGTCGTCCTCTGTCTTTTCCACTCTGATACTAAGTATTGGTGATACCTACAATCACATATTAATGACTAAGAAAACTAGTATGTAATTCTCAGAGATGCATAATATTTGGAAACTATGAGGACCACTTCACAATGCCTACTAACTAGTCTACCAGATAGAACAGAACACTAATACGAATTTGATGGAAATCATTTCAATTGATCACAATTTTTTAAATGGTGGATATTAAGAAATTTACCTCGCACTTGACATTCTCTGTATATTGTTCGGAATTATTAAATCCAACCCCAGGTGATAACTGCATTGATCAAAAAAGGCAGCCAATCTTCATTCTAGATATATGCAAATTTGAGCCTCAACCACAATTAATTATAAGAGGTAAATGACAAAGACGACATATACCATCAAAGAATGTTGCCCGAGCCACGCACTGCCAATGAAGAAAGCACTAGAGATCAAAGACATGGTAATGAAGAGACTGCATATATGTGATCTAGTTTTTGAATCTGATGACAGGAAAACCTGAATATGAAAAAAAAAAAAAAAATCATCATCGACTATAATAGGGTGATAACATTCTAATTAACATGATATAGAATAACACAACAAATAAATAATTCCACCCATTGAGCTTTTATTCAACTTAAACAAGTAGCTAGCTTCATTCCTAGATTTGATCTTAATTTAACCACTTCGAGAACAGAGAATTTACAGAGCATGAGGCCACAAAGATGACTTTTCAGAGACATCAAAGCCTAGTCAATTGCACCGACATAATGTAGCAAAATGGCTGCTAAAACTAGTACCACATAAAGAAAATCATACAAGTCTCTCTCTTCAAAACGAAAGAAAATAACCCAAATTGAAACATACTCCTATGTAATGTGTATGAGGGCAGGAGGGGTAGAATTCGTTACGATTATATAAGCATATAGTAATCAAGAAATAATTTTCAGACAAGTCTCTGATCTTATTAGGAATAGCAGCTATCCAGGTCTAAAGAATTCATGACCTTTTACTGAAAAACTGAATGCTTTAGATATTCAAATAAAGCAGAATCTGCAGCACCCATATAACTATCAAAGGAAAAGTGATCACAGGAAGAGACATATATTGAGAACAAACTTTAGAGAGAGAGAGAGAGAGAGAGAGAGAGAGAGAGAATCACAGGATTGTAGGACTTCATGGTGCATGAAAAAGCTCAGAAATATTCCCGCGAAAGAACAAAAATGGCCTTTTTATCCCTTGTTTTTCGTTGTTGTTAGCCCTTTCAACTAATCACCAGAAAGCAACGAGTAGTCTTCTGTAACCTCCACGCCACCATAAACAACCCCTCCTTCAACTTTTTAAACATATATAATATATATATATATATATATATATATATATCCACGTATAAGTATGGAAGGCGTATATATGTATTGTTTATGAAAGAGAATAGGCGTATCTTTATCGAGAAAACAGAATACAAAAGCTCGCTGCAGGAGCATACAGACCGATGCCAGGTTGAATGTTTGTTTGAGATTTTATTTATTTATTTTTCTTTTCTTTTTTTTGGTCGTGGCCGAACGTGTATCGGATTGTATTTGTATTGCCGTAAAAGGCTTTGTGTTCACTCGCTTGTTGGCTTTCGCCACGTGGAAGATGGCGGGGCCCTTTGGCGGTCGTGGATTGGCATGGATTTATTGTTTAATCACTGCTCTTGTCTTGGATTAGTATTGGGAAAGGATTTCAATTCCTGAATAGTATTAATGTATTATTAGTGGCCACGCACGAGCACGATAGTGACATGCTTCTTTTTCATCATCGTTTGTCTTCAATTGTAAACCTAATCCGATTTTTTTTAATATTCTAAAAATAATTTGATTTTTGGGTATAAGTTGTGAATATTTTTCAAGCTACATTTTTGGATTGTTTTTGCAACTCAACCCAAAAATTAGACAATAAACTACAATAACACTTTATGTTACATAAGGTGATTGATTCGGTGATTAAAAATATACGAAAATTTCTTAATTTATTATATAAACAAGATCAACGAATCAAAGCTAATACTATATACTACCAAAAACAAAAGTATTATATACTTATTTGTTACTATATACTATCTAAAACAAATCAATTAATATAGTTGTTTGTGAATTTTATGGATTTATTCATCTTAGATTCATGAATTTTATTGGTTTGTTCATGTATTCTTGATGCAAGAAAGTGTCTACGTCATTGATCAATATTCGCAAAATATTGAAAAGAACGCATATAAGAGTGGAATTCTATTAATTCTCTATTAAATACCAGAAGAACTTAGTGTTAGCAATAAGGAAAGAAGATCAAAAAATCACAAGAAGATGATTACACTAAAATAAACCGTATCAAATGTTTGAATTCATAGAATGCTTTTTATTTTCTTGTATGAAGGCTAGAACAATCCCTTTAAATGGAGAAGTTGTAATTCGAACAATATATGATATAATGAATACTACAAAACATCTTTGGTTTACAATTCAATTGGTACCAGAGTAGTGTTTTCGATCCTAACCTAAACTCAATCAACTCAGAATCAAACTCACCATTGTTCGATAGCATCCTCAACTCTTCCAGTCGATCAAGCCCTTGCAAAAACATAACCAATAGCAAATGTCGGAGGACAAGAAGGATATTATAGTTCAAACTGCTAATATGACACGAAACAATGTGAATGTCATATTAGGCGTCAAACTCGACGAAAACAATTTTTCGATATGGTCAAGACTTATGAAAATCGCCATAGGAAACCGAGAGAAGTCTGGACACATCACCAGAGCCACACCACAACCCAAACCAGGAGACCTAGACTATCCACAGTGAGAAGAATCCAATTACACGGTTCTTTCGTGGTAAGTCTAGAACATGGAAACGAGGCTAATGATCAACTTCTCCCAACATCAATCCTCAATAACTGTATCAGACAGTCTCATTGTCACCTACAGAAGCAGTACCGACCCCCTTCAAGCTTACAATCTAGAGGTAAAAACCAACAAAATGAACCAATGCACTCAATCACTGGAAGATTATTGGGATGACCTCCAAAATCTATGGATCAACATCGACAAGAGACAACCCAACCCTATCAACTACTGTGATGAAGGAATGAAAGCCTATCGGAAACTGACAGAGACCCGAAGGCTATGTCAATTTCTCTCCGGACTGGATGACCGATATGATGGGATACGGCGAGATGTTCTCAAAGATGGAACAATTCCCTCAGCAGAGTCAACCTTCGCGTGGGTCTGACGGGAAGCCATCCGGATTCAGATTCTAAATCCAGCATCTAAGCCCGCTTACTTAGGAACATTATTGGGAGATGGGGGTTTTGGATTCAGAATCTGACATGGAGAAGCACAAAACCGACCTCCGCCACAACCTTAGAATAGACCACCGCACAACGAAGCCCAACCACCACGCACCGACAGCCCCATTTCTGACCGAAAGTGGATAAATCCAAACTGTTTTGTACCCACTATGGCATGACGAAACATACCAAAGACATTTGTTTCCAGTTGGTCGGGTTCCCAGAGTGGTGAGAAGATAATCACAAGAGTAATCGGACGACGACAAGAGGTAAGACAATAGTGGGGGTAGAAAAAGTGGACATGGCCGACGCCACCTCAGCGGGAAACTAGGAGGTTGCCTACACCAGAGGTAGCGTTGGAGGGCAGTCGGCCGAGGCGGTAGAATTCCAAAAGAGGGCCGACGGATTTGATGAAGAGGAGGTGGCCAAACCCTTATTCTATCTCATATTCTTAAAATATACCCCATATGTCACCTGATTATCGCATAATCCCAGTAATTCTCATTTTCTGCAAAATGACCCCGGGAGTAGAGATAAGCTTCAATCAGGCACCCGATGCTCTAGAAAATTACCCAGCAGCCCTCGGAATCACCAAAAATTGTTTTTTAGCCTCATTAGTTGTAAAAATAGCTTTCAGGCCTTTGAGGATAGTCCTGATTTTCCTGTTGCATGCCAAACCCAAAAAAACATATGATAGGAAAAAAAAGGATGGATTTTTTATTGCGATGCCACAAACACATTGACTTATGATAGATCATACCTTATGAATTTATCAAAATCTATGCGGACTCATGTTCAAACAGCTAGCAATGAATTGGCTCATTTTGTGGAGTGGGCATTATTCAGATCTCCCTAACTTTGAAGACTTCAAATGGTCTCTATGTTCCGTCGAGTTACTTAGGTCCAAAAATAGAATTCTTATTAATCAGAAGAAATACATACTTGACTTGTTAGCCAAAATTGTGATGGTGGATTGTAAACCAGCAGATACTCCAATTTGTCAAAATTATAGATTACGAATAGTAGATGAAGCTGAGCTAGCAGATCAAGGAAGATATCAATGTTTGGTGGGAAAATTGATTTATTTGTCACATACCAGACCTGATATTGCTTATGCAGTGGGAGTTGTTAGTCAGTTCATGCACAAACCACAAGTTGATCACCTTGAACTTGGGCTAAGGATCGTGAGATATCTGAAGGGAACATTTGGCCATGGAATACTGTTCAGGAGAAACGTTCGCCAACACATTCATGACTATATTGATGCAGACTGGACAGGAAATTCAGTGGATATGAGATCCACATCGGGCTATTTTACCTTCGTAGGAGGTAACCTAGTTACCTGAAGAAGCAAAAAACAAAAGGTTGTTTCTCTATCCAATGTCGAGGCTGAGTTTAGGGGAATTAAGAATGGGCTTACATAACTTCTGTGGTTAAGGAAATTGATGGAAGAACTGAGCTTTTATTCAACAAGACTCTGTCAACTCTTTGTGATAATAAGGCATCAATCAACATCTCAGAAAATTCGGTCCAACATGACAAGACCAAACATGTTGAAGTTGACAGACATTTTATCAAAGAAAAACTTGAAGTTGGAATTGTCGAATTTCCTTTTGTTCGTTCAAAGGATCAACTGGCAGATATCCTGACTAAGGTTGTGGGGTCCAAGAGCTTCGCAAATGTGCTTGTCAAATTAAGTATCAGTCCGTAACTTAACTTGAGGGGAAGTGTTAGCAATTAGGAAAGAAGATCACAAAATCACAAGAAGATGATTACATTAAAATAAGCCGTATCAAATCTTTGTATTCATAAAATGTTTTTTTATTTCCTCGTATGCAGGCTAGAACAATCCCTTAAAAGAGAGAAGCTGTAATTCGAACAAATATATGATATAATGAATACTACAAAACATCTTTGGTTTACAATTCAATTTTTAAGAGAAGGGAAAATAAATTATAAATTATTATTTATAAAAAATACGACTGGAGAATACATAAAGAAATCTCTTACATATAGACTAAGTAAATAGGTCAAGCCTATAACCTAAAGCAAAAGACATAATTTAATAAAAGCTCTTATAAATTAAAATAAACTAGTAATTAAAATATTCCCAGACATTCTCCATCATTCTCCTCTATATCGAAACGATTCATTCTTGAATCGGATACAACTCATCTTTAAAGAAATTATCAATCGTAAAAGACATCGTAAATCCAAAGTGCACCTCATGACGAGGAACATCAACAATGCTTTTGTTTTAACATTAGTCTTTTTACAAATAAAATCATCATGTTTGAACATGAAAAGCAATAAATGTCGATTCATGGTCACATTATGACTTCGTGAAAGTCACACTAAACTATATAAATGAGGGTGATATTCGCCACCAAAGACAACTGATGCACAATATCAACAACAATAACGCTGGCACAAGAACTCAAGTCTACGCTAAAATAAAAAACTTTACCATTGATAAAGCATGTGGACTCGCACTGCACCGGTACAGCTTGTCCAACATCATCCGCAAATAATCGTCTTCTAAACGGTAATCATCATAACTTAGAGAACCCATATAGTCCTCAATGTCACCCTCTTGCAAAAAAAAGAGATGGGTCATCATCATAAATTGAAGGAGCTAGATAGTCTTCAACTGTATCATGCTGAGAATTATAGTCCGTCCAAAATTGCAAACCTCTGTCGCATAAAAGGATCGTATCAAGACTCTGCATACCAACTTATGCAGGGGGGTTTAGGGTTTAGGGGTCTAATCTGTTGATTAAGATTCACAAAATACAGAAAGGAATGCAAAAAAATGAAATTTCGTTTATTCTCTACTAAGTACCGAAAAAACATAGGAAAACATAAAACAAACCCCAACTTTTTATTTATCAAAATCTAACTAAAAAATACATAAAGAAATCTCTTACATTTATAGACTAACTAAACATACCAAACTCATAAATTGAAGCAGATGATACATAATATAAATCCCAACAATTAAAATAAACTAGTAACTAAAATATCATAATCATCTTCCACAAATTATCATTTCTCTCGAAAGATATATATTCTTATTTGATCTTTTTCCTCAACACACGCACACACACACACACACACATATATGGTAGGGATCCAGTGCAAATTAGATTTTTAGTGAGAAATGAGAATAACGAATTAACATGTAAAATCAATGAACAAGCACATAATATCAATGAACAAGAGATCATGTTTTCCTTCAAATTTTTTTCCTTTTCACTTCAATTCATGATAATATTACTATAAGGTATTGACGTGATAATATTTTTCCACATGGTCCATCCAAAAGAACATGTGATAAAAAAATAATTAGGTGTAATGAAATGTATAACGAGGTATTGGTGTAATTAATAATTTTTCTATGTTCTCCACCTTAAAGAACATGTGATAAAAAATGGGTAAATATCACTTTAAATACTAAAGTATACATACTTAATCAAAAAAGGCTCGAACTATAAAAAATATTTAATTAAACCCCAAACTATCGATTTTGTATAAAAAATATCATACATCCATTTTTTGGGCCTCATAATCTTGACGTGACTCGTTATTTTTATAAAATAGATATAGTTCAAGGTCTAAAGTGATATTTACTCCTAAATAAATAATGTGATAATTTTTTACATCTCTTTATATTTCTTGTTTTTTTATGATAAATTAAAAAAAAAACACATCCTCGCAAAAAAATAAAATAAAATTATGCAATATTGTTGATTTAGTCATCCGTTGGAAATTGAATCAAATGTACGCATATGGATTCAAACTTGCATATGCATGCCTCAAAAGGTCAACTTTGAACAGCTGCAGATATTATATTATTGTTTTGACTTTTGAATAATTAACTATGTATGTCGCTTTTGCGTGCGGTGGCTGTATTATACATAATTGCACACAAGTTTTATTTTTTAGATATTGTTCTTGCGGAATATAACAAGTTGTGATTATGCACGTAACGTAATGAAAGTGACCCAACATTACAACTCTTACTATCCATTCATTATAAATCCACTTGACTTCAATTTGAAGGACCCTAATATTACTATAAATTAAGCATTGCATCATTATTATGTGGTTGTTAATAATTATATTAATACACATTTGCAATATTTTATTTTCGTTATTTTAGGATATGACATACTCATATACTCACATTATTATGTAGATCCACTTTTATATAACTGAATTTATATTCTTAAATAAATCAATTAGATTTGTACGATGAAAAACTGAACTAGATAAATTAATTAATCAAGTTTTACGTGATTTTTATTCTGAAATTAATTACTCAAATGATTGTTATGCTTATACAGGATACTTTAGGTTAATTGTCAATAAATATATAAATTATAGTCAAATTTGAGTTTTAAAATATTGGTAAATAAATGAATGAAATATTATAACAAAATCATATTATAAATGGAGTATAATATTTCGTAGGTCAAAAAGAGAACATTCTATTAGGTAGGCAATAACATCTTTATAATTATAACCGTATAAAGCGGATACGCACACACACTGTAGCCTTTTTCCTGGTTAAGACTTTGATCGCAAATCTAGATACACGTAATTTCATACCTAATTGCATGTTCTATCAATCCATAATCATGATTCATGATTTTATTTGCTTAACAGAAAACAAGACAAAGCTGTTTGGTCTACGTGCTTGTAATGTGTATTTTAACAGATCTCTCTATATTATTTCTTTCCAAGCATATTAAAAGTTGAATAATTACATTATTTTTGGAATCCACCTATAATTTTCATTTTTTAATTATATATTCAAAATTAAATTGATTTACGAATAAACGAAAAATTACTAATTTTATCAAAACAACTTAAAATCACATAATCGAAATAAAAACTACATATTAAAATAAATGAAAATTTATATAATTGACATAAAATAAGCTAGGGATGCCCAAAAAAACCGTAACCGGCGGTTCCAACCGGAACCGGCCGCCGGCGGTTCAACCGGAACCGTGAAATCGGTTACCGCGGTTCGGTTCCGGTTCCAACGATACGAAACCGGCGGTTGAATCGCTGGTTCCACGATTCCAACCGCCGGTTCGGCGTGCCACATAGGGGGTAGGGGGTAGGGGGTAGGGCAGGCCTAGGGTGTCAGAAATCGGCGGTTTCTGCGCCAAAACCGGGGTTTTGGCAGAAAACCGTGGGCAAACCACCGGTGTTCTGCCAAAACCGACGGTTTTGGTTTTGGCGCAGAAACTGGCCGATTTAATTTAATTTTTTTTAAATTTCAAATTTCAAATTTTAAATTTTTCCCACTCATTTTCATCTATAAATACTCCCATCATCCCTCATTTCTACTCACTCCTCTTGAGTTAACAAGATTTCTCACTTCTCAACCTCCAATTTCTCTCTTCTCTATCCCAATTTCTCTCTATTTGTGCAAATTGTGCTTATTTACTTGCTTGTTGCTACTTGCTACTATCAATTATATTCATTCACACACACATTGAAACTATTTTATTCATTCAAGAACATGTCTTCTTCTCGTTCTAACCGTGCTGATAAGGGTAAAAGTATTGCCCAAGATCAAAATGCCTCCATAAGATCAAAGAAAATATCACGCCGAGAGCAACTCAATATTTTAGATGAAGAACTTGCTGCCCGATTGCAGGTAATAAGTGTATTTAACTTGTTAGTCTTATTTGATTTAATACTTTCAATCATTTGATTATTTTGATTAGATTATAATGTAGTTTCAAATTTTCAATACTTGATTTGGTTGTAGGAGGAAGAATATGATGCTGCCAATGCCTTGAGGGGCATGAACACCATGAACATGAACTCCCCCCATGAAATTCCCAATCCTTTCTTCAACACGTCAGCCGACGATTTCAATTTCATAAGTGACGAGGTTCAACAACCATCCCACTACCACC
>JAYDZE010010004.1:0-10452 GCA_034509125.1 Monilaria moniliformis
GTCATGGTCAGAAGGTAATGTGCTGATTTCTTCAGAAGCAATCCGAGTCCAGGCAACAAAAATATATAGCATCAAATTAAGATATAAACGTACCAAAACTATAAGTCAATTCAGAAATCTGAGGAACCTTGAGATTGAACAATCTCTGGGGACAAAATTTGGGTTTCAAAATCAGTTTGTAAAGGGGAAACGAAAAGGAAAAGATTGAAATCGTTTGCAGCCGCTTCAGATACACAACTAAAATAGACACTGACTTACCTCCGGATATCGTTTGCAGCCGCTTCAGACTTGTCGGAGGGAGAGACCGTACGGCGACGGGCCGAGGGGAGAACGACGATGGGCGCAAGGGAGGGGAAAACGGCGATGGGCGCAGGGGAGGTGAGAGCAGCTACGGCTAAGGGTGAGCAGGAACGGGCAATAGGCGAGCGGGGACGGGCGAGGAAGGACCAGGCAAAATCGGAGAAGGGGAAGGATTTGGGAAGAAAGAAATTTTAGGGCTTGGGAAAGGGAACAAAAACAAGACTCAGGAAAACTGTGTCGGATTACCGAGGGACTATATTCGTCGGTAAGAGTAAATACCAAATATCTCTTGCTAAAACTTTACCGACAACAAAACCTTGTCGCTGTTACCAACGGAACGAGTATCCGTCGGTAATTTTATCACTCCCATACTGATAAATAACAAAAAAACGTAGAACAAAACAAATTTATCGACGGAGAAAACCCGTCGCTGACACCGACGGATGCCGCCGTCGGTAATGTTCTAATAAACAAGATTTCACGACGGATATGTCCGTCGTTGAGTGTACCGACGGCCAGTCCGTCGGTAAATCCGACGGTATATTTGGCGCGAAGAGTTTGCGGCAGAATCCCTCGGTACATCCGTCGGTAAAATTCTGCGACGGACCTGTTGTCGGAAATCCGTTGGTGTTTTCCGAGCGTTCGTTTTCCATCGGTAAATCCGTTACTAAAACGCGTTTTCTTTGTTGTGTGTGTATATATATATATGTGTGTGTGTGTGTGTGTGTGTGTATTCAAATCAGAACCATTTCTTATTGCATAACAGACCGTTGATTTCGAGACTTGAATGGATGAAAACATGCCACATAGAATTTGTTTTTACTTTTTAATTACCGAAAGGGTAATTTTGTTTAGTCTAATTTTCGGCCAAATATTTGTTTCCAATTTTTATGCGATGTGATCCTTCCATTAGTAACGTGGTTATGGTAACTAGCGAATATTTAGGAATGAGATTTATTCAATTTATGTCATGTCATTCGTATTTTTGAAATCATGAGGATCCACAAATGTGATAATGACATCTAGTATGGTGTGCAATGACATTCATATTACGTTATGTTTATATACTTATTGTTGTTGTTCAAACATTTAATTATTTTTTATATAATGATATAGAACATAAGGTATAATGATTTACCAAAATTTTGGTAATGATATAGTAACACGAGTTATGATGATTGTGGGTAAACATTTTCTATTTCCGTAGTATGCTAATTTTGAATTCTCAATAATTGATTTTTGTTAAAATTATGAGAAATATAGGGAATAATGATAGTGGGCAGATTTAGAGGAGTTATTACTCCACATAAAATGCAAACAACCGAAAATAAAGCACCAGTACGAATTCGAAACTATACTTCAGCATAACATTGAATCTAAATCATCACAAAGTTTAATATAAATCATCATAGAATTGGATGTACATTATTACAACACAAATTACGGAAAAAATGGACACATTCCATGAATTTCGCTAACATCCGAAAATAAATATATGTGTGACAATTATACCCCTATAATGATTTTTTAATGTCTCTATAATGATACATGGTTTTCTTAAATCATGGCCATCCAATTTCATATCCAATGGATTATATTTGATCTTAGTTATGCACTAAGAGTATGGTTTGAGTTTAATGTACCCCTATATATATATATATATATATAGGGTTAAGATATAATGGGAATGGTGCCTCTTAGAGAGAAATAACATGGTATAATAACCATAGATCAAGGGAATAAGGACGGTTGAGATAATTGGTTTTCTTACATGACGTTCGTTTTCTATAGTGAGTAAATAATTATAAAATATACAATAGGGTATTAATGTAATTCTTGTTCGTGTGAACAGGTGGCGATCTCAACAGCATGCGTGAATTCAGGGATTTTCTTTTCTTGTTAGGCGACGAATTAGGTAAACAATTAAGAGACATTTTTCAAAATACAAGCATCATAGATATGCGTGTTTACCCATTTGTATGTTTAAGATTTTATTCGAATTCACTCCCACAAACCCTGGTATAGCGATAAGGTGGAGCATTGCCTTTTTTGACGTTTATTGATTGAATCCGTAAGTTTTGTGTGTGTTGTAATTTCGTATTGTTGTCCGTCCCCGAAATTGAACTTTTTGATACAAATTGTCGGATAGTTGACGTTATTTTTACAATTGTTGTGAAAATGATGCTTGGTATATGAAAATTTGTGGAATATTTGCCTATTTGGAAAGATTATAGTGTTGACGAAATTGATCTTTCATAGTATGCATTTATTTGAATTTCTTTCAATTGTTTGACCTAGCATGATATTGAGTCTTTACCCATTGATTAATCATTCTTCATGAATAGATGATATAATAATACATGATACTCCACTTCATTTGATGTTGGTTCTTGGGAAATTTTTATATGCTGCTATAATTATTCCGAATATGTTCTTAATAGCTTATGAACACACTCACATGATTTAGTGAACAAATCATTTTCTTGAGGATATAACTGTTATGCATTTTTTTTTCTGAAGTAGTTTTCAATATAAACTCCTTCCATATGGATTGATTTCGTTATGCTCTTTTCTTATTTTCTGTGAGGTAGGTTTTGTTTGACTTGTATAGATGTGATAGTTGTTGCAACCAAACATCGTTTTACCATAACTTGATATACTTACAATCATTGGATTTTGATGGATAAATTATACTGACCTAATTCAAGTTTTGTCTTATAAATATTTTTGAAATTCATATTCAATTATTTAATTTGAAAATGTATTGATTATATACCTTTATTTAGTTGTTTCCATGTTACTTATAGACTAATACAATCTGGTCCCCTCCATTAAATGTTGGGAGACCAATGTAGTTTTGTTCCCCTATGTTAAATTAGTATTTCATTTGTCACCTTATGGCTTCTATAATGTTTCATTGAAAACTTTTTGGCACATGTCGTTGTCATTTTTACCTTAATTAGAATGTTGAACATTTTTACATGGTTTGCGTTTGATGAATTCCATTTGAACATTTTTGTATGGGTTTATATGTTTTATGTGAACAAAAACAAAGGTATTTGTGAACAAATTATATATATTTCGTGAACGGTTTATATAATTGGGTTGAAAGTGATTATCCCAAAGATTAATGATGAATAAATCAACATCAAATATTTAACAATGTGCAAAATACTAATGAACAAGAACATAATCATTTCTTATGGTAAGAGATTATATCATTTCATTCATTTCATCTAACATTTATCCCCAACTATGCTTTAATAATTACACTTATTTACATGTCTAACTCTTGTATTTATTTGCAGCTTTTCTATGTAGATAGGGTTGATATAAACAAGCAGCAAGACAATTGAGATTTTCCAGTAATTAGGAATTGGACAAGTAAGATACTTTGTGACCGACTACAACTAGAGCTTGATGACCGGTACTTGGAAGGTGGTTTCATTCATGATGAAATTTCATGGGTACCTGAAGTGCAAATTGGAGACGTCAACTATAAAATGTAACACCTAGTCAACTGATTGGTATACGTGTGAGCTTTGTGCATCGATGTTGGGGTGGGATAATAATCTTGTGAAAGAAGAGGTGATGCAAGGTGCGTCTGCCTACTATCGTGAACTGTGCATTGATCCATCATCTAAGGAAGATCTAATGTTTTTTGGCTAGATGCGGTTTTTCTGAAATTTCTAGCATCCGTTTACATAGTTTGTTTTTTTTTATTTGATTGGATATTGTTGTGGTTGTTTAATATAAGCTTTGTTTTGAACTTATTATATAATGGAATTTAGAGTTGTTTGCATGGTGGGTTATGGTAAAAATATACGATATTTTATGAAAATGAAGGGAACTTGCATGAATATATCGACAACGGTGAAGCATTACTATATGAACAGAGAACTATGATTTGATTAACATGTTGTATGGGTCGACAGAAATTGATAATTATGAAGTTTTGCATAGAGTGAGTGTTTGTTAAACATGGCCTGCATTGTAATGAAGTACATAATGAACATTATGTCAATAACCTATGATCAGACTAGTAAAATATATTTGCATAAAAAACATGCAGATGATCGAGGTATCGTTATTTTCTCTTGAACCTTCATGAGTACATTGTATATATATTGGCATTATCATCTTATATTTATCATTGACATGTATGGTTGTATTGTTTCTAGACTTAAACCTGCATGACTTTGCATAACTTGAGTAAATTTTTCCGCTCCGTCAAGACATTTGAATATGCGGCCTTTTATTATCTTGCCAAGTTCTCGCACATTGGGACATATAATTGCATGTGTTTCATCATCTGTATATGAACTTGTATTTTGAACTGCAACAAGTTCATATACTAAAAAATGCATATAACAAACATTAATAATAATTTGTATAAATAACAAAAGATTAAAAATTAAATTAAAAGTATAAGTTTGGATAATATACTAACTATGAAATCCATTTAAAACTTATATATTCGTTTGTCCTCGCCAAACCCGACTAAAAATTATTTTAGTACACATTCTCGTCCCAAACTCATATAATAATACCACTAATTACAAAGTTTAACTATATGAACCCATTAAGAATTTATATACTCATGTTCGTCCCAATCTTGATTAGTGATATGTGTTGAATGATTCAACTTTTTTCTCGTATTTTATATTTTGTCTATATAAAGTAATGTGAGCAATAATTAAAGGTAAATTATGCAATCATATAATTTAATCAATCTATGAATATTAACCTAAAAATGATATATTAGAAATATGAAATTTCATGTAGGAAAGAGAATTAATGTGGAATCATTAGAATTGTAGAAAATATGAAATTAAATCCTAGAAAATGCCACATAGAATCTCAAACTAAGGAGGAGACTTGAATCACTAATCATATATAATAATGATGCATTTGAAAATTTAATGTATTGATAATTTGAAAATTGGTACACTCTGTTTTGTTATGTGTCTCTAATTAAATTACACATACCAAAAATAAAGGAACTTTACATTTATAATCTTATTAGTTATCATAATAAATACATGTATATGATATCAAATTACAAAAATATTAAAATAGGAAATAGAAAAATGAATAATTCTCTCAAATATGACACATTTCTATAACAAAATGAATGTGTAATTTAGTATTGTTACTTTGAATAATTGTCAATACTAATATAAATAGGGATCTCAATCAGCTACCTCATTTGGTCTCGGGTTAGTCTATTTGATTTCGAATTATTTTTTATTCAAACCAAATCTTTTTTTTAAGGTTAAAATATTTTGCCCTTCACCTTAACTCACTCGATTTCGGTGTATGGGCATAATGTTTAGAAAAAACAATAACAGTGCTCAAGGCATCTTCACTTCTTAGGAGTGTTTTTTCTTCCTGATCCTTTATTACGTGATCAATAAGAACATCGTTTTTCTACTGACATTTGTAAATAATTTGTTGAGTCAACAATCCACAACTATTAAAATTGATATCTTCGTTTTGGTTTAATAGAAATCATTTGTAAGTAAATTGTTGGATAGCAATCTTAGTGAGATTAATAAGATAATTAGTGGTATAAATAAGAAAATACCTTTTGTAATGTAAACAAATACTCAAAGAAAATGATCAAGAAAAGATTGAAACCGAGGATTACGTGGTTTAATCGTAAGATCTACATCCACATGAGGAAATGAAAATGCTTATTGATATCCAATCAAGAAGAACTACAGAAAATGAGAAATCAATGAGTTGTGTGCAAGCTCTTCAAATCGCAGTGAAGACTTAAAACACTCAAGCTTTCTTTTCCTTTTTCCAACTGCTCTTTTCTCTCATATGTTCCAAGTGAACGTTTGTACATAGTATATATACTACACACAGATTTGGCTCCAATCAGTTGATCAACCAAGAATTCAAGTGAGACAGTTATAATTGAAATGGATAACAAGTATAACCGCTTTCTATTTCCTTTCCGATTTGCGCAGCCATATTCTCAACAAATCTCCACCTTGGATGAGCAAATCAAATTACCAATAAAACATGAACATCTCCTCCAAAAACATCATTCAGCTACTGCAACAACAAACTAACCAACTCCAAACAGTATTTAAATTTTGAAGTTGGCAGTGCTTTTGTAAGCATATCAATTGCATTCTGTTCCGTACTCACTTTGACCACTTTCACATTTCCTTTGTCAATATCACTAGATCTTTACCACTATCATTAATGCGAATTTAGCAGATTTATCTCGATATTCATTTTATAATCAATTGATTTGACAGATACAATTTTGTTTGGTTTGGGCAACCTATTTCTACATCTATGGCTATTGTGCACTAAGTATAACAAGACTTATCATATGTTGATTTGGTGTGTGCTATATGCTGATAATTTCTGACTCTTGTGCTGATATTGTCTTTGCACTATGTAGATGTATACTAATGTACACCAAGTATAACAAGACTTATTATATGTTGATTTGGCGTGTGCTATATGTTGATAACTTCGCTGTCGTCTGCCGCCACCACTGCTCAATCCCAAAACTTTGAATTTATTGTATGAATTAGTCAACTCATACCTTGCATATGCAAGATTGGTATGCAAAACATGAATTAACTTAATTAATATCATGCATATCAAACTTGCATGTTTTGGTATGTATGATTTGAATTCATATTGTGCAAGTTTGGTAAGTTTGGTAAGTATGGTATGAATTCAGCCAGTTCATACCAGATTTACCAAACTTGAATGCAAGTTTGATGTGCAAGGTATGAATTGGCTAAATTATTACAACGCATACCAAACTTGCATGGTTTGGCATGCATAGTATAAATTCATACACGAGTTTGGTATGTCTGGTATGAATTCGGCTAAATCATACCAGCCTTGCCAAACCTGCGCGCACAGATTTGGTAATCACAGTATAAATTCGACTAATTCACACCATGTTTATCAAATAAAAGTTGCAAAAAAAAAAAATCAAGGCAAGAACACACACAGAATGACAAGAACCATGATTCCAGCTAAGCATTAATTTTTTTTGAAAAACAACAAACAACTCCCAATTTAAAAATGAATTGAACAAGTGAAGAATATATTGAGTAGAGGACCAAATGAATTGAATGAGTGTAGAATTTCATTTATTTGAAAAATATAAAAACTTCCTACAATATTAATCTATACAAAGAATACTTAAAAACATAAAAATTATACAACAAGAATTGAATGCAGAAGGATGACAGCTTGGGTTTCGGCGCCTCATTGAATCGTGGTCGCAGACGGCGACTAGTGTAGCAGAAGAGAGACGGCGGCCGACGGGCTTATTTCTAGATCATAGACGTGGACGCATGCTAAGAGTAGAGATGTCAACTGGGTTGGGAAATCCCGACCCAAGCCTAATACGGTTGAGCATGTGGTTTGGGTTGGACTAGGCTGGGCATCCCATTTGAGATGAGCTCCATTTGGACTTTTTTCGAAACTCAAGTCCAGCCTAGGCCCAACCCAAGTCCGACCTAGACCCATTTGAGGCATATCTCAAGCCCAACTGAAAATTATATTCATTTATTATTTTATAATTTATATTATGTAATATATAGTAATCATATTTCATGTTTTATAATAAAACGATATAATTATTAAAACTAAGAAAAAACATAATTTTATATATAAATATAAGTTGTATTTAGAGTTTGTAGCTTGTAATTTAGTTTTCAATATTATTTGATTTTTAAGTATAATGAATCATTTAAGACTAATTTATAAATATTATAAAAAATTTGATTTTGTATACATTGTAATGTTGTTTCATTTATCATATGAGTTTAATAAATTAAGTTATTTTCTTCAAATGTATGAGTTGAATATAAAAAAAGAAGAAAAAAATTTAAAAAAAAACTACAAGCCAACTTAAGGCCACGTAAGCGGACCAGGTTCATTTATTCACGAAAAGTCCAGCCCAGGCCCGGCCCGGCCCTACTTAGTCACGGGCATGGGTCGGGATAGGCCTAAAATATAATAGGCCGACTCGGGCTTGGGCTGGGCTGGGCCCAGCCCAGTTGACACCTCTTCTTGTGAGTGGAGGAGGAAACAGCTTGTGGAACAAGAATGCCGCAGGCTGCAGGTGGATGGTGAAAGAAAAGAGGTCTAGAGTTTGAGATAGAGAGAGAGACGGCGGGTGCGGTAGCGGTAAGAGGAGACGAAGTGGGCAATCAGAGATGGCAGGACTGGGTAGAGCCATGGTAGATGGCAATGACTTTTGGCGGAGTGGAGCGTTGAGGCGCCCTAGGCAGAGCCGCAACAGCTGCTACTTGCGTCTGAAATAGGGCCAGATAGAGGCGATAGCATTGGGCGGTCACGCTGGACGTCGGCGGCGACGACGAGATGGATAGAGGGAGAGAAATGGGTAGGGTTTTTTTGAGAGAGACAAAATATGGAGTAGAGAGAGAGAGTATGTGGAATAGAAATGGGGAATGTGGAGAGAGAATGAAAGAGTATAGGATAAATAGTGAAATGTAGTCAATATGAATTTTATCGAAAGTGAAGGGATATTTGCATCTCTAAATTCAAAAGTCGATTAACTATTAGTTTTTTAAAAGTTGCCGATTAAATTTTAGTTTTGATATTTTAATGGGATAGTTAAATATATTATCACGACAATTAAGTAGGGATAAATGTCATTTAAATAATAACTTTGCGTTGACTTATGGTCAATCCCATAACTTTTGAAACCGGTAAATAAAATCATAGCTTATCTTATTTTTTAAATTGTCTCAAGAATCAAAATTTCATGAAATTCGTAGTGATATGGCGGCTGGAATTTCCAACGTGGACAAAACGCCTGTTCTCCAAAACAATGTCATCAAGGCTAATTGAAGGGATAAATGTCATTTAAATCATAACGTTTCGTTGACTTCAGATCTATCCCATAACTTTTGAAATTGAAACATAAAATCATAGCTTTTGATGTGTTTGTGAACTAAATTTTAGGGTTTTTTTTTCTTCTTAATTTCATTATTTTGTTCAATATTACGTCGGGTATTTGAGTATTGGGGTATTCTTCTTCGAATTTGGTATTTGGGAGATTGGGGTACTCTTCTTCGAATTCGAGCGATGAGCAGCAGCGACGTGGTGGCCGGCTCCACGAAGCTGCAAGGCGAGTATGAACATCAGTCGCAATTCCAAGAAATAGTCTATGGACGCCGACCTCTCGTCTCTTGGCGGTGAGATAAAACCAAGTACCACCACGCCCGCATCTTCTACGACTTCCAGCGCCGCCGCTTTGCCATCGAGGTGTTTGGCATAAACGGCTTCTTCGTCGAAGGCGTCACCCACCACGTAGTGAATTTTCTGATTCGAGACCCAGCGTAACAATATCCTCCGGCGGCGTGATTGGAGAGATAGAGAGATGCAGGGGAGAGGAAGGTTGAGCAGACGAGACTAGGGTGGGGGAGGGTTTTGAAAATAAAAGGAAAAATATATTTATTTTAATGAAACGACGTCGTTTTGAGCATCACCAATCGACGTCGTTTTGTTTACCGGATGTTTTGTCCACGTTGGAAATTTCAGCTGTCATATCATAATCAATTTCACCGAAATTTGCACGGTGGAACAATTGAGAAACATAGTAAAGTCATGATTTTATTAACAAGATTTATAAGTTATGATATTAACTAGAAATTAACACAAAGTTATGATTTATATGACAATTATCTCTTTAAAATAACACACATAAGCGTCACATCATTGAAATAAATACACGTAAGGGCCGGAAAATCTTTCCATGGGACAATTGAGAAAACATGAAAATATATGATTTTATTTTCTGATTACAAAAGTTATGAGATTTACTAGAATTCAACGCAAAATTATAATTTAAACGACAATTATCTCAATTAATTATGTTACTTTATCCAAAAATACAAATCTCATCCTTTGATGCAAAATTTAGGTTCGTGGCCGTTAATATCAATCAACTTATTTGTTTTTTTATTTATATTTCCAACACGAGATCCATTTACGTTTAGAAAAAGGTAAGATATTAACCAACGTAGATACGTATCACCAAAACGATGTCGTTGAGATGTATGAGATAATTGAGAAAATGTCAAAAGTTGTGATTTTATGTTCCAGTTTCAAAAGTTATGGGATTGACCAGAAGTC
>JAYDZE010010015.1:0-10451 GCA_034509125.1 Monilaria moniliformis
AGGAAATCAACATTCAAAGTTCATCAGTGCATCTCCAACTTCATTAACTAAATCAATTTCTTCATCTTCAGACTCAACATCATCATCATATATGTCTCTTATAACAGCACCATGTTCTAAAAGGCGGATGGTGCTAATGAAGAATTCACTCATCACTCCATAAGTAGAAAGATCATTCACAGTATCCAGCAAGATATTAAGGTTATTCACATTTTCCTCCTCAATAACTTGGGCTGTTAATTCGTGGATGGTCCAATTAGGGGATAGTGGGAAATTATGTCTATTTAATAAAGTCAATGTTAAATTGTCTATGGTAGTTTTTGTATCTAGAAGGGCTTGAACAAGACACACACATCGTAGAACAAGACACACACACATACACAGCAGCACACACATACATACACAGCAGCACACAGCAGCACACATACACAGCATACACAGCAGCACACACATACATACACAGCAGCACACAGCAGCACACATACACAGCAGCACACAGCAGCACACACATACATACACAGCAGCACACAGCAGCACACACATACACAGCAGCACACATACACAGCAGCACAAAATAAGTTAATAACCATTAACTGCCATGGAAGAAGAGCTTCGAGAACATCTCGGCAAAAAAAAACATCTCGGCAAAATTACCTGATGAAAGCCGCCTTTCCACCGCCGTTCTGCAGCTGCTGCGGAAGCCTCGATGGAACAGAATCGCCACCGGGAATCAAGTCGCCGCCGGAAATAATCGGGCCGTAAGAAATAATCTGGCTGGCACCGCAAGGTCTTGCTGCTGGAACGGAAGCTGCTGCTGGCACCGCACGCTCGTCTCAATTTCGTCGTGAATCATCAATTTCGTCCACCGTCTCTCGATTTGGGGGAGAATGAGAGGAAGGTCAAGGTGAAAAATACAAATAGAATGAGAGGAAGTCAAGACGCAGAGCAGATAAACAAGGACTTCAAATCCAGATCCAGGCGGCGCCTAGGCGGAAATCGCCCGATTAATCGGCGCCTAAACCCGCCTAGGCGTATAACCGATTAATTCACCCGATTAGGCCCTTTTCGGTGCGGCAACCTTCCGACTAGCACCTAGGCGCCGCCTAGGGCGCGTTTTACAACAGTGTCTTTTCCTAACCCTTGCACATTCATCTTCATCAGCACTTTCAGAACAAACATCCACATCTAAAAGACCATACTCACTTCTAGTACTATTTTTTCCGAAAACACATTGACAATTGCTACTAATTCCTCCTAAAAGATCATCACTGATGGCCATAACAAGCATATCTAGTAAGTTCTGTGTAGGTTGTGTGTGTATTCTTCATCCTTTTGCACTAATTTCGTCGCACTCATTTCATCATCAGTATTGTATTCCCCCACAAGATGGAATGTAGCTACCATCTACCTCATCACTCTCATCATCAGACCCCACATCGCCCTCAACACCAGCACCCACACCCTCATTCTCACACTCACACTTACACTAGCCCTCAACAATAGCAACCAGACCCTCGTCCTAATCCTCATCCTCACCATCACCATCACCCTCACCCTCAACCTCAACACCAGACTGAATACCACCTGAAGCATTAACATCACCAACATTCTTCCCACCATCAATGTAGATATTTAAAACTCTTATTTTTCAACGAAGATGTGTCCACGTATCTATCACATCCTTGCCATCTCTTATCTTCTTCTAAGTTACACTCATAAGAATTTTAAACAGCCTAGTCCAAGAGACATAACCTAACTTTTCTACTTCATCAACTACATCGAAATACTCAAACTTGTCTGCATCAAAATCAATCGAACAACTGTATTTTCCCCAAGTGTTTCAAACCCATCACATTCACCATAGTTCCACCATGGTGAAAATGGATAGCAAACTTGTTCTTGTATAGTGAAATGAAAACAATAACCATCACATAGCAAGCATCATCAATTGACAAATCATCACAACAACTATCATCAATCGAAATCCCTAATTTCAATTCCATGGTAATCGGAAACTAATTATCAAATTTCTAGTTTTTCACTGACAAATCATGACAGCAAGCATAATCAATCAAAACCCCTAATTTCAGTTGGAATCCATGACTAATTTGAGTAATTTAGCAAAAGTATTGAAACCCCTAAACCAATATAAACCCTAAAATTGAATACTCTAGGAAAGTCAATGGATTTGTGACTTGGGGACCAATCGAAAACTCTAATAAAATCGAATACTCTAATAAACAATTGAAACCCTAAAATCGAACAAACAAAATAAGATTTGGAAATTGGGAAACACTGAAAAGAAGGAAAAACACATGGGGGAGTATCAAACCAAGAAAACCAAATGAAAGAAGATTAAAAATGGAAAGATTCCCAATCTGTTCGACATTCTCTCAACTAGGGGACCACCGTAACACCCGAAATCTGACAACCACTTGCGAGATTTATTCATTTATGCAAGAATCAAATATATAGTCTCAAGCTTCTCTTATTTTCCTCCCTTTTACTTCTTGCATTTTTTATGCAAAAATCGACAATAGTTGTGAACTTTTAGTATGTTGTTTGGAGGATCTGTCCACATTACTCGTTTATGCCATGTCAGAACGTCACGTAAGTTCATGTAGGATTAAATATGCCTTCAAGATTTTAACCATGGCCGGAAAGACTCGTCGTGGGAAATTCGCACAATCCGATAAGTTGATGAATTTATAGACCGCATTTAAAGTTCGTGGGAAAATCAGATTTCGCCCAAAGTTTGTGGTATTTTCGACCAATATCTTTTAATAAAATTAATATATTTTAATAGCTAATTATAAATATTGTGCCATAAAAAATAATTTTGCTTTCACATGTCATATCAATAACTACATCTTTACATGTCACAAAGTTAGCTACATCATCATATGACATTAAATTTTATATTATTTTTTTTATTTTTTGTTACACATAATAGATATGCACTTACAAGATGTCATAATATTATTTAGTAATATTTATAAATTTCACAATACTTCAGTGCTAGAATATTTTATTGTAGTGTTATAATAAGGAAACTGGCGGACCAAGCTACCGGGCGGGCTCGATAAGACTTCAGTTCGAACGTGTTTGCATGCCTAATGAACTTATTTAATTCTAGAACTAATCAAACACGTTACTTGTTCTTACAGATAATAATAAAATAGTTCATGAATAGATTGATTTTTTTTTTTTTTTGCGATTCTATTATTATAAAGAAAAACATTTATTACGATAGGATTAGCCACTTTCAACTTTAGAAATTTGATTTGTAGTTGTAGGCCATGAGGAGAATTGAGTGTTGGAACTGGAAGGTCCAAATCGAATTTAACAATTTGTAAGAAACATGGCACTTAATCGTGTTAAACTAGAAAATGATATTTTTCATTTAGAAATCAGTTGGAATTTAATTCCTGTAGGAGAGATTCCTCGGACAGATCTTCAAACATGAGATCTAGTCACTTGTAAATCCTTTTTCTTCTTCTTTTTTGGTTGCAAACCTGCGATAGATCGATGCTACCAGTCCCAGAGCCTATTGAAAATGTGCAATATCTTTCAAGGGATTGATTGCACCAAAAATCATAATTTTTTGCCTAAATTTCGAAACTAACATCTCCAGCAAACAGGATGAATAGACGGCGTTTCTACTGAAACATATTGTTTTGGAAGAAAAAAGTCACAATTTTTAGGAATAGTTGCAAATTAGGCACAACTTTTATTAATGTCTTCAGTTCAAACAATGTGTTGAAACCAACAACTTTGAACATTAATATGAACAAAACTTGACATCAGTTTGTTATTTCATTGTTTTAAAATATTACTTAGTTCTAATAAATACATTAATTGAAAATATTTATAGTCTAATTTGCAATTATTCTCAAGGATTGTGATTTTATTTGGCAATACATCTTTTTCCGATATAACGGCGCTTTCCTTGCTAAAAGCTATGTCTACGTAAAACAAAATCCGTTGGCCACATGTCAGCTCATGTTTACCGAAAAGATATAATTAGGTCATCCTTAACCCAGCTCCAAAAAATTCAGCCACAACTCAATTTTCAGCTGCCGCGTCAGCATTTTACTTTTCAGCCACAACATCATTATCTCAGCCCCAAAATTTCAGCCCCAAATCAGCCACAACTCATTTCTTATCATTTTATCATTTTTTTGAAAGCTTCAATTTTAATTAGTTATTTTAATTAACTTATTTGTAAAATAAAGACAAGAAATTGGAAAGTTACTTAATTAAAATTTGAAATTGCATAATTAGAAATCCTAAATTACATCAACTAAAAAACAAAGCATACGTAATTGAAATTCATAAAATTACAAAGATAACAATCGAAAGTCAGTTGGAGTTGGCCCAGATCTCTTCAATCAGATCATGTTGGAGTTGGCCATAAACTCGTTCTTCGCGGATGGAAGCACGTCGACTCACATAATCCCGAAATTCAAGCTCATTTTGCCTCATTTTATAGGCAAAATTTGCCACCACACCCCACTCCCATCACCACCCCACTATCACATGCATTCACTTCCATCACCAACTCCAACTTTAATTGTTCACATGTGAGTTGCAGCCTTTTATCTTTCCAAAATTTGCATTGAAAAATCAAATCACACTTTTTATTAAAAAAAAAAAATTAAAGGTGGCCACCGCAATGCGGTGGACCACCCTTAAGGCCGCCCCCGTGCGGCCGCCGCAGCCTGGCTTTCAGCCGCTGGAGCGGCTGATCGCCCGGCTGTGGCGCGGCCATCCCGCCCCAATGCAGCCGCCCCAAAAAATGGCGATTTACCGGCAGCGTTAACGCTGCCCTTAGAGATGTTAAATTACACAAAAAATTATATTTTTCTCATTACACACACACATATATACATATATATAAATCTTGTGTCTTATTTATTACTTCGATCCAAAATTTTGTGTCTTCGTTTATAAGAGACAGTTTGGCCCAATTATGATGAGCCCACAATCCGGTCCAAAGCTTTCCACGCAGTCCAGTAAATGAGGAAATTCAAGAGCTACACAACCAACAAAATTTAAAATTCAAGCTAATCTTGAATCATTGGTGCTTTTAGTATCATGTCATTGTCATCAATTGATTTGAATTTTTCTGTATATATATTAAAAAAAACACTATAAAAAAAAAACTAAAATTCAAACATGGTAATTAAATGGAATATCCGACAAGTTTCACATGTCTTTTTCCATCATCTTAATAAAATAAATATTCAATTATCATAAACTAAATCAATTTGAAACCTTTTATTAATTAACGGTGGAGTAATAGTGGGGTTTAGTATGTATCTTTGTCATAAATAAAAGGTCGCTCATTTGACGTTTCAAAAAAAGACTGAAACTTAAAATAATATAATGAACCAAAAATAACAACATTCATTTATACTTTTTGTCCAAAAATGGTATGCAATTTGATTAGGGTTTTGAAATTTTGATTGATTAAATATTATCGTCTAAGTTTTTTATTTTTTTCACCCTAAACTTTTAGATTGCATTCTTTTTTATTGTGAATTTATCATGTGAAAAGTAGTGGAAAGAAAATTCTCTCCCTTTAAATCCCTTCTTTCTTTTCCATCAATATCTATAAAAAAATTATCATTTCTTATTCTTCTTTTCCACTTCAATGAGCACTAATATTTTCACATCAACATCTCATGATAATATTTTTCCTTATTGGAGTGAAAAAGAGGATTAAAAAATGGTGAAACTATTTTTTATAAATCAAGATGAAAAAGAAAAGAGGGATTTAAACTTTTTTTTTATAATATCTAACTAAAAGAAAAAAGAACATAACATATAAAATTGTATAAATGATATAAAAATCTGGGTATAAGATAAATTTATTTATTTTAACTAATAACATCCAATATTCTTGACTACTAAAAGTTGGGAAAGAAATTAAAATACTCATTTTTATAGCAGAAGTGCAATACACTTTGGTAAAGCCATTCGCCCTTAATCTAAAGTGGCCAGAATGCACCAATGGGCCCACCCACATATTTGAGCGGCTTTGTTATTTCAGCAACGGCTTGGGGGGCAGCTCCATATTTATACCTGTCATAATAAAATTGCATTAGCTTCTTTTTACTATATGATTTGAGAAGTGACAATCAATTTTTATATTCGTGATAGAACTAAAAGTAATTATTCTTATAATTAAAAGTGACAATTGTGAAAGTGATTATTATTTTCTATAAAAGTAATAGTTATTATGACTAAAAATAATAGTTATTCTACATAAAAGTAAGGGTAAATATCAGTTATTGTGCCAACAGATAAGCGAATAAATAAATATGTCGCATTGTAAATATAATTACAAAGAATACTCAATATTTAAAAAAAATCATGTATGTATCGCAAAAATGATCTCCGCAGCCCGAAAGATGATATATATAACCAGAGCGTTAATGTTGCATATATAACGTAGCCTCAAATTTGATGTGAACTTATTAGATATAAGTTTTTGTCCCAACATTTGGGCGAAATCACAAATATTTATCAATGTAAACATAATTGCTAAAGATACAAAACATTTCAAAAAAAATCACATTTGTGTTCCAAAACTTATTTTCGTCGTCCAAAAAATGATGTATCTTGTCTAAAGGTGCATGTGGCATATGTAATATGGTCTTAAAATATGATGTGGATTTTGTTATCAAAACTAAATACCAAATTCATCATCCAAGGACAAGAGCAACGAGAAGTTGAGAGCAAACTGACAATTTTCCAGTATAAGGACGTTTTTGTGAACTGCAAGGCCATCGGAAGCTTGTCGCAATTCTAGGTATACGACATTGATATTGGGTGGGGCTGCCCGAAAATCGTCCATAGCAGGCTCAACCATCACTTCAATGGAGATTTGAGGCCACGTCGGATATGCCACATACGCGTTACGACAAGATATATCATCTTTCTAACACCGAGAATTCTTTTTTGACACAAATATTATATTTCTTTGAAGTGTTGGATACTTTTCTACCATCATTCTTATATTGGGTCATAACTGTGATTTCGCTCAAATACTGGGACAAAAATTTATATTTAAGAACTCCACATCAAATTTGAGACCACGTCAGATATGTCACAATGGTGCACCGGAATGACATGTCATTTTTCGGGCTCCAGAAATCATTTAGGGACACAAACGTAATTTTTTTGAAATATTGAGTACTTGTTGGGACAATAATTGATTTTTATCCTATAATTAATAGTGCTCCAAATATAATGACAGTTTTTTATGATTAAAAGTGACAGTTGCAAAATTGATAGATATTTTTAATTAAAGTTGCAGTGTTAATGAATAGAAGTGACTATTTAAAAAAAATGAATTGGACCAGACTCAGACCCAATCGACTCGACTGCTGCTATATACGTATTTACATTTCACCCATAAAAAATTAGATAGTAAGATTTGAACCTAAGTTGTTTATAAAATGATACTCCTATAATAAAACAATTCCATGCAATTAAATCATCCCTTAAGTGTAAAATAAGAGCCATCTAATACTTGATCTTGATGGAACAAAAGGCTGAGATTTAAATGTTATAGTTGATGTGTATTAACCTAAAAACGAAGGATTGTTTTGTTAATTGCATCTCCACTTGATTTCCAATAAGATCTATTGGAATGGCCGTTTCTTGTCTTGTATATAATTTCCACAGACGACATGACGCCTTATGATTCTTATTCCTTAAAACTCAAGTTCCTTAATGTAGTCTATATCAACTATGGTCGGAATAGTGGGTCACCCATAATGTAAATTTTTGATATTTGAATTACCCTCCAAAATTTGAAATCAAAAGAAATTTAGTGGGAAAATTTGAAATGTTTCTAAATTTCAGGCACTGGAGAACAGGTGGTAACAAAAGGTCGCATCCTCACCTAATTGAATAAGACAAGGTCCAGTGAAGAGAGGCCCCCTGCTCCCTTTAGTGATTAAAAACAAAATCATGGCGGTATCTACTTTCCAATTCCAAAAAATTAGTTACAGTATTATTTTCAACTGCTGCACCAATATTTTATTTTTTAGTCATAATATCCATAATTTAGTCACAATTATATTTTTTCATTTCATCATTTATTTATTATTCTTCAATTTCATATATTTATTTAAATTGAGATATTTTTGTAAAAACAGAATAAATGACTAAAAAATTGAAAATTATTGAATTAAATAATAAAAATTAAATTACTTAAATATCAAAAAATGTCACAATTTAAATTCATACAATTACATAAATTAAATTTCTAAAATTATATCAATTAAATACCAAAAATTAAATTAAATATTAAAAATAATATAATTTAAATTCATAAAATTGCATAAATAAGGGAAAAAATAGAAATAAAGCATATTGGGAGAAAAAAAGGAAACAATAAAAAAGAAGGAAAAATGAATTAAAAAAATAGGGGAAAACATAAAAAAATGTATCAAAAAAAGAGTATACAAAAGAAAATAAAATAAAGTTGGGGAGTGAGATTCGAATCTACATCTTTTGGATAGAAGATAAAGACTTCTACCACTGAACATGTTGGCGAGCTTGCGGTACGTGCATTGGAGGAAATTGAGAAGGCCAATCAATCACGGCCAAGGACGTACCGACGCACGTCTCGTCGCGGATTTTCTAATCCGCGATGGGGTCCAACTATTTTCCGTCGGCCATTCAGTATGCGCATAGCATCCACGTTGGCAGCGTGTGAACAAATCTTCTAACAACTGTCGGACGACACCGGACGTCACGGTCTGTCCATGCTTCTCAAATGCACATCAGTCATCCGACAATTGACGACGAGGGGATGTCCGGGTCAATTCGATGAATACTTTCACGTCAGAAACGACGGGCCGGAAATGTTTGGAAAAGTTCTGCAAATGAGTTCAGAGTATATTTGGCCCAGAATAACTGAAGAGGCCTACTGCCCAAGATTGCCTCCAACTGCTGCGTATGCACGAGGCATGGCGTGGCTTCCCCGACATGCTCGAGAGCATCGACTGCATGCATTGGGAGTGGAAGAATTGCCCGACCGCCTGGAGGGGTGCATACACAAGCGGCCACAAGGGTACTTATTCGACTATCGTGCTCGAAGAGTGGTTGACCAATGACTTTGAATATGGCATGCTTTCTTTGGTGTCGCCGGCTCCAATAACGACATCAACGTACTCAACCACTCTGACGTTTTTAGCGACGTCTTGAGTGGAAGGGCGTCGACGATACAATTTGTCGCCAATGGTCGTCGATACGACATGAGGTATTATTTGTCCGACGGCATCTACCCGAGATGGCTAACCTTCGTGAAGAGCATCTCTTGTCCCATCGGCCCAAAACAAGTTCGTTTTGCCCAGAAACAAGAGATGGCGCGAAAGAATGTCAAACGAGCATTCGGCGTGCTTGAAGCACGGTTCGCTATTGTCAAATATCTCGGGTGTTCTTAGTTCAAAAACATCTTAGCCGACATCATGAACACGTGCATTATTTTGCACAATATGATCATCGAAGACGAAGACGAAGGCGATGAAGCGACTGACTGGGAAGACGAAGAAACCACCGGCACCTCGGCCGCTAATGAAACACCAACTCAAGGTGCGCCTCATGCATTTTTGGTATTCCAAACTCGCCGTCAGACAATCCGCGATAGAGAAATGCACGACAAACTACAAGCGGATTTGATTGAACACATTTGAAGCCGCTTCGGTCCTGTGGACGAGTGAATGAGTTCTTAATTTATGTAATTTCCAACTTTCACTAATATAGTATTAAGATTTAAATTATATATTTTTCTGTTTTTCATAATGTAATATTAGGATTTTAACTAATATATTTTTCAAATTTCAAAAATATAATCTCGAATTTCATAATAATATTAAATTTATTTTAATAAAAATTAAATTTAAATTCTGAAATTGACAAATAATATGAATTATCAAATAATTTAAAAAAGGTACGAATAATGTAAAGGAAAGTTAATATTCGGCTTCTGTTGCAGGGAGTAAAATTTTAAAGGATAAGTTATTGTGGATCCCATAAATAATGTAAAGGAAATGTGAGGACTCGTTCGTAATTGTGGATGCTCTTAAATGCAAAACTTTTAGCTCAATGATAAATCTAAAATAAAATAAAATAAAATTAAGCACAGCAGTTGTGTATGATGCAGCTAGCGATACTAAAATTTAAAATAAAATAAAATAAGAGGATCTCGTTGCTAATTTAGCCGCAAACAATCAATGCTCTAGATTTATCCGCCATTCCCTTATAATAGCTCTCAGGAGAACCGCAGGAATATTGTGCCTTCTCTCTCTCTCACTCACACACGCACACACACGTAAGAAGAAGAAGGTAAAAAATTTGAGTTGAGGTATGTCGCGGTGGGCCTCAAATTTCCGGTGGATAGATTCCGACTTCCCTATCCCGGCGTCCTTCTT
>JAYDZE010010026.1:0-10451 GCA_034509125.1 Monilaria moniliformis
CCCGGATAAGATATATCAAGATAGTTAACTCGGAATAGGAAACATAGCTAGAGTTAAGATAGTGATTAAGATAAGATATGTCAAGATTTCAATTATATATATTGAGCATGTTTCTACACCATTAAGTGTTGAAATAAACTGAATCAACTACGATGATAATCCGAGATTAATTTGAATACGGAAGCGTACCTGAATCCATGAATGCTTTTGATCGAATTCGTTATAGCGGCCAAACGATTAGTTACCCTCGTTGAATTCTTCTGTAGAGAAAATGCAGAACGTAGAGAATGATAACCTCGTTTGGGAACCATAACCGTACTTATATAATAATAAGTTTTCTTTATTTTCAATTTGGTCCCTCAATAAATTGAAAATCACTCTATGGTATCTACACTTTACAACCCATGATTTATTTAATACTCTTTAGGCCCATAACTTTAATCCTTAATTGATAACTTTAATCGGGCCTCTTTAATGATACACATACACATTTAGTTTGACATGTGTTAGCCCATATTAATTTTTCTAACATCAAGTAGTTACACCTATGTACCTGATCGTTAATCTCTCTATTAAAAAATACCCGCTCAACGAGTATCTCGGAACTCGGATAGAGCGAGTGTTGCAATCGGGTACCAATATATGTGAGTAAATTACTCATTTTGTCATTTTGGGTGTGATTTATAACTTTATTTTGAATCATTTAGCATTTTTTGACTTATTTATTAATTGTGTCTTCTTAAATTATAGCGAATACCCTACCAGAGGTCCCACACAATAGATGGTCTCAAATAAGTACCTACTGAGAAGAAGGTTATTTGCCCCTAATGTTGGATATACTGAAGACTATTGGGGACTAGAATGGTGTTTTGGTTCCTTCATTAATTGTCAACCCAGGTACTAGTGAAATATAGTTTCGCACCATGTGGTCTCTTGGCAGCTTAGAATCACATATCAGGACGAGTTGTGGTTGTACATTTGCAGAAGGAGACTTTGCTTCTCTATGATAGATTTCGCTTTTGTGACGGGTCTCAGTTTTGGCGACTCGTCATTTGATCCCACCTTAGAGTACGACACTAGTCATGTAGAGGTTTATCGGAGATTTCCAACCGGCACTACGGTATGGCTGATTTATGGGAGATTTTCATTAATACAAATAACTTTGTACCCTATCATGATGGTGGGATATATCTTCGCGTAACTTAAGTAGATAAATATGCACCATAGATTTGATTCTTTGTCATTTTTATGTGTTTTAGATTGTTATGCATCGTAAATTTGATTGTGGATGGCTTTAAGTGTTTCTTTTCACTATGAGTTGGATTTTTTTGGGTTTTTTTACCAATAGATTTGAAAAACTTTTGATAGTTTTGGATGGATTCGAAAAAATTAGCTATGACTTGGTTACACTTATTTTTGAATGTTCGAATGAGTACCCATGAATTAATTGTACTTATATTTTGTTGGAAACTATGAAATTGAAAATTATTCACTGAATGGGATGTTTAACGGTGGTACTCGTTCATTTTTCTCTCTATTTAATGAAGTATCCGCGACGTGTACTTCACAAAATGGAGAGAAAAACGAGTGGGTACCTAGAAAATATAATTTATATTATTTTTTGTGGTGTTTTAAGTGATTTAAACTTACATTTTTTGTTTATTAGGGATTTAGTTCGGTTCAATTGTATATTATAGAGTTTCCTATTCCACATGAGGCTATTGATCTTCCACGTAGGAGCAATCAAGAACGACAGTACACTGCTGCACCCAAGTGACCCTAAATCAATAATAATATGTTTCCAAAGTGGGTACCAAAAGAACTCTGAATAGCTTGAAAGCGTTTGTGGTCGACGGCAACACAGGTAAGGATATTCATGTTGTTATAAATCATGACAGTAGAGTCGTGAAAATTTTCCAATTTGTTGTCAACAATTGTGATTCGAAGATGGTTATGGCTCCAGATGTAAGTTATTTCCACATTAGTGTTATAAAAATGTAATTTTTTTAATAAATTACTTTGTTGCATGCGGTAGACTTGTACATGAAGTGCAATGTAATAGCCAGTGATACCTTGTTGGATAGAGTCAGTATCGAAGACCCTCTCATACTAGATATTGAATTCTTCGTAAGAAAATAGCTTATTATATATTATTCAATATTATATCTTAATAATATTTTGAAATTTGCATTTCCAGTTGTACTTAACTCGAGCATGGAAAATGGAAGACAGAAGGTTTGTTACTTAGGATTTGCCTATGCATATTAGAAGAGAGTTAAGGACACCATAGCAGAAGTTAAGGCGAGATGGATGAATGCGACTCGGGTGTTGTATTTATGGATATTATTTATTTGAGAAACTAGGTACCCAATCAATTATGGGTGAATTATTACTTTTTAAGTTTGTACCCGTCCATTTTTCTCAAGAAGCAAAGGTATCCGCTGGCGGGTACTTCAGTTTTGGGAAAAAATACGATTGGGTACTTGAGTCATTAATTGTCAATCCAATTAGTACCCATGAACAAAAAAAATTGAACCTTATGCTAAACAGACTACACATACTAATCAAGCTAAACATACTAATCATATTAAACATATAAATTATGCTAAACCTACTAATCATACAAATCTGGTGCTCTCTGCCTGCACATGATCTGGATATGTGGTCAGTCTCCCTGCACACACTACACCTCTTTGGGGCTCAGCATCTGTTACTCGTTGTTTCATCAGTTTGTGCCCAGTTCCATCTTTTTGTTGTCCTCTCGCCACCAAATCGATGTCGGGCCATTCTTGGCCTCCTTACTTGTATTTATGCAACTAGTGGCAACAGAATCTTATGTACTAAATCTTCAGGTAAGTTCCAACTTTTTCGATGAGAGAGATAATTAACTGCACTCGAGTAAGTATGCCTGTTAAATCGGTCAGTTCGTTTGTTAAACGAACCGATTTATCGGTTAACTGATTAATAAATCAACCAAACTAATAACCGGAACCGATACCGATTTAGAATCGGTTAGCCTACTAATCGATCTGTTATAACCGACCGTTTAGTCAGTTAATCAAATGACCAATTTGGACATAAAACTGAAGTTAAATTTGTTATATCGCCAATGGTCAATGGGCCTCTTGGAGAGTCCACTAGACACAGCTAAATGCATTTGATATCTCACGTTCTCTCGGTTCCATTTATTATCCCACTGTTTCTCTTGTTTTTCTCTCAACAATCGATGTGGGATAATCTAAAGTGCAACTAAATTCTTTATTCTTCTTATTTTTTCTTCTTCGTCGTCTTCATCAGATATTCTTTTTATGGTATAAACTGAAAAGCATGCTTCGAACTACTTGTGTGTTTATAAACCTTATTTCCCAAATTTATGAGAAGAATATTATTTTGTCACACTAGTTTGCAATATCATGTTTTTTTTAATTTACAAACTATTATGATTGAGCAACGCGTCTAGGTTTTCTACATCGTAGACTGAATGGTGGTCAAGTCATCACTAATGGTCTCTTAGTCGGCGTCTTGCAGAAGAAGAAAAAAAGCTTCACAACACAGATAGACTTAGACGATCTATCGTAAAAAGTTGCAGTGTCAGACCAAACGTTTACTAATCTTGGTAAAGAATAACACTAGTGTGGTATAGCACTAAATGGATTCACGTTGAGATAATTCTTTCTTGCTGATTACTAAAAGACGAGGTCTCGGTGATTATGTATTTCTGAATCTTTATATATAACATTGAGCATACGATATTAATTATGCATTGCTTTAACTTATCAAAAGGTGCAGGTTTTTTGTAACTCAATAATCTTGATATCTTGGGCAATGATAATTAACATCTAATGGTGCTAGGATTGTTATTTTATTGAATCGTGTCACGGGAAAGTTTGGATTGATAATATCCCCAAGAGGTTTTCAGAAAATGGTTTATTATACAGAAGTCCAGCCGGCTTGAAATTTATTATTGAGTATAATAAATAAAGTTTTTAAACCAAACCACTCTTGGTAAAAGATATTAATTAATTTAAGCATGATATTAATTAATTTAAGCCAGCAGCATGCTTAAATTAATTAATGAATATCATAATCTTAAACATGGAAAATAAATTAATCAAAAAGAAAGCCTAAATCATCTGTAATTTGGATTTGGACGGGTAAGTCAATATTAATTTCTATAGTAGTCCAAATTAATATTCTATTGGGCTTATATTAAACTAAGACTCAATTTAATTAGTAAAAGCCCAACTTAGAATTCTAACTTAGCTCATATATATTCCATTAATTAGAAGAAAAAGAATAAGATAATACACTCACTCACGCCACACAAGCTACCGCTGCAGTTTCTTTCTACAATATTTTATTTTCTCTAGACTTATAAGGTTTGATAGCTACTGGCCACATCAGTATTCAAACCTAGAATTGGCACTAAGTTAGAATATCTAGGATAAATATTCAAGATCTACACATGGACAAGACGCGACCAATCTTTTGATTTTTTGGAGAACAAATTTGCAGTTTGTATTCAAATCCGTAGTGGCATGTTTTAGGATTTAAATTCTAAATTGTCTGCTTTTATCTGTGTTCTAGGTAGCAGATTTAAAATAAAATTTATTTAATTTAATTTTTTTTATAAATTTCTTCATTTGAATTAAATCCCTGTTCATTTTTTAGTACATTATCCCCATTAAATGTGTTGCCGCTGTTCGTTCATGTTCTATCCATTAACGACATCTCTCAAATGCTCCTCATGATTTGTCACACCGTGTGACTTTTTCTTCCCCATTCCTCAATTTTTTTCCAACTATCAAATTGTTTAATTGGGGATTTGAACTAGAATGCAATGTGCTCATGTGATGGCGGCTATTGAAAAGATTTACCCAAAAGCAAAAGTCAAAATTGGCCCTATGAGTTGGATCACAATGGCTTCTTTTCATTTTGATGTGGAGCCTCTGCCTCTCAAAGTCTCATTGACCAGGAAGGCTGCAAATTTAGGGCAATTGGGCTGATTTAGCTCATTTGTGTTTCTGAATTAAAATTTGTATTCTAATTTTTTGATTTCGTATTGTTAATTTGTTCCAAAAATTGGCTAAATCCGATTGTAGATGTGCGGGCTAGTCAGCAGTTCGGCTTGAGCAGATTTTGGCTTATTTTATTTGTTTTGTGGTAGTAAAATTGTTGTTAATTTGGTAGATTAATAGTTGATTAGGGCTCTGCTCCATTGGAGATCAAGATCGAGGAAAGTGAAAGTGAAAAGAAAAATTTGTGAGAACATGATTTTTATGCATTTTGTGTTGATGAAGTTGATTATATAATGAAGAAGCTCAGCTGATTTTCGTGAATTCATACCAGCAGCACTGTTCATTTCCATTTAAATATGTCGAAAGTTAATTTTCTAGTGTTTTCTTGTATTCAATATGGCATATTCTCCTAAAGTGAGTGAATTTTATCCATTATTGGTGTATACGGATGGGAATCAAAGAAGACAGAGTATAAGCGGTGGGTGGCGAGAAAAAGAGAAGTTGTAAAGACTAGAGAGAAGAGATGCAAAAAACGAAATATTAATTCCACTCAAAGAAGAGAAGCTGTATCCATTGTGCTATATGAACCTTTTGTATAAAATGCTAATAAAATTAATATTAATTCATTCTTTTTCGGTTCTTCGGTCATATAATCGAACCGAAACTGTAACTTTCGTTTATTGATTAACCGATAATTGACTAATTCCGGTTTGGTTACTGTTAACCAATAACTGTCTAACCGTTTTACCACCCCTACGAGCAAGTATCAACCAAATAACACCTAGTGCAGTAATTATTCACATAGTCCTGGATTGCCTCGTCTGCCTCACTGCTAATAGCATGGCTTTAGTAAAAAAAAAATTTGGAAACTATGAAATTGGAGATTATTCACCGTAATGGGAAGTTTAACAATGGTACCAGGTCATTTTTCTCTCTGTTTACTGAAGTATTCGCGACGGGTAGTTCTTAAAACATAGAGAAAAACAGTCGGGTACCCAAACAATATTGTTTGTTTTATTTTTTTTGTGGTGATTGTGTGATTTAGACTTTTATTTTTGTTTATTAGGAATGTTGTTCAGTTCATAAAATAAAAAGATAATAACCTAGCATACCTTATTAATGCTATGGCATGTCGTCCATATTAAATGCATTATCTTTGTAGGTATGCAGCCAAAGATTAACCATGAAGCTCGCGTATATTGACAGCTCACACCTTATACTCATGTTTGAAGTCCTCTTTGTCGTGTAGCGATGACTTTGTTGGTTCTTGGCAGACAACTTTTGAATGGCCTCTTCATTTAGGAGTCCATCTCTACTCTGAGCTACTGCAAGTCTATCAGGGAACCATTGCTCGATTAGAAGCCTGATTGCTTCAACCATTGACCAAATGGGAAGTCATCTCACCCACAACAATCTTGCGTTAAAAATTTCTACCGCATTCTATGTCAAAAAAATGTATCACTTTATAGTACACATCGATTGAACTCAGCCTGGTTGTATGCATAAGCAAGTTGTTGGTAAATCTCCACTACAACTTTCCCAAAGCCCTTAATCCTGCCCAGCTCACCTTCTAGCCGTACCCAACCTGCAAATTAAGTCGATGTAAATCTAATGTGTTGTTCCTCTATGTCGTCTTCTGATGCGTCAAAAGCAGTTTCGCCATAAGACAAATGGACGTATTCATCTTCAACTGTATTCTCACGTTCTGCTCATGCGACATCAGGCGCGTTTGTTTCTCGCTAATATGACGAACCCCGATAATCTGGACCAGTGTTCTGCTGAGTATGATCGGACTCTGTTGTTTGATGTTGATCCCATGAAGGCCACTCTGGTGTGGCAGTTTCGTGTTGATCCCATGTGTTGGCAAAATAAATTGAATTTGTTACAAAATAAGACTTTTCAAATTCAACATTTAAGAATAAGCCCTTTCAAATTCAATATTTAAAAGTGAGTGAATGTTTGTAGTTGAAAGGTTGCATGATCATTTATTTAGTTGATGGTTGGTATGTCTTCAAATTAGTATAATAGTGGAGTTTCATTTGCATCTTTGTAACCCACTCTTGAATCAATAAAACAAAGTTTTTTTTCTCTAATTTTTCCTACTTTTTCTCTCCAAATCTCTACACCATGTACCCCAATCCTGTGAAGGATTGACTTGCCAAGGATAATTGATTGCAGCTGTCTCTTGCTGATCCATGAAGCAATATATACTCCATACCTTGATCTTACTCATCAAAAAATCAGACGAAAATGAAACGAATGGTCAAAGGGTGCAGACGAAAGAAATTCAATCGAATGGACATAAGCAACACTGCTCGATTGTCCTAGATCATTTCTCCCGTCTGTTACTACAAGAGGCTCTCTGACATTATTATTATTATCAACATAAAAGACTGAATGTGACTGAGTTATGAATAATTGATCTAAATCTTCATCGTCCATAATCTTGTGTTTCATTATCCGACCACGTGTTGAGCTCGACACATAGTAAATATTGTAATTCATGTCTAGGCCATTATAAACCAACATGTGGTTTATGTTGTATAACAGGCTAATAATATTTTCCGATAAAAATAGAAATATATGAGCATTGCCTACATAGTTACAACCATAGAATACACCATTGTATCTCACTGTGACGTATATCAAGAATTATATCTACAAAAAATACCAAAAATAATATAAATATACAATTATAATCATAATATCTTATATACCACGAAGCTCAGACTTATGGGTGTAGTCAATACTCCCAAATCAAAAGGAGAATTTATCTATGGTCTATTTTGGAATAGATCAAATAATTTATATTTGTACCCTGTAAAAAAGATTTATTTTTTTTAGACGAAACAAAAGGTACATGGCTCCAAAATGCATATACCCGGTACGTATTACACACTAAGTGGGTACTTACTTTTGTGGTCAGGTACCTTGGTTTCAAATCAATTGATCCAAAAATGTATTCATAACATGACCTATGTATGACTTAAACATGCTCCAAAATATATTTTAATTTCGACCTTTATTTCAATAAACATGTATTATTTCAAATAAATTTAAAGAATCCAAATAGTTAAACATCTATCAAAATATTTAATATTTTCGACCCTAAGGGCACTCGCAACGCGCGTCTCGTGGCCTGTAGACAAATGTGAGACGCGTTGTGGGTGGATCTACGGGACGAGGTGCCCGAAGTGGCGTGAAAATGGGAGTCTCGTCAATTGTTTTTTTTAAGCTTTTTTCTTTATTTTATGATTTATTTCGTTTATTTTTGTAGAGAGTTAGGAAATACATGTACTAAATAAATAGATATAAATATTTGTCGCATAGGTCTTGATCTATTGATACGAAATAAAATGGGACAATGTTCTAGACAAATTGAAACGAATTATTATTCCGTTTGTATTATGTTAATTTACATAACATTAATGTTCTTATTGTTTTAACCTTTGAATTCGAAGTTAATTCCTATTGTTTTTTACGATTTTCTATTCTTTGAATCATTTATTGTCTTATGTAGAAAAGTTTAATACTCTTGTTAAAAATACATCAATTTGATTAAACATATAATGCCTAAAAATGTATCCTGCAAATATCAAAATTTATATGATTGTATGTTTTTCATTAGAATATGTAATAAATATAAGAAATAAGAAATCCGCATATTTTATTAATTCAAAAAATAAATTTAATTAGAATATGTAATAAATATAAGAAACAAGAAATGAAAAAAATTAAAAGATGAAGACCCATAAATAGCACAAGGGAATGGATGGTTACGTGATAGGGATGTTGGTGATGTCTCTTAGTTAAGGGATAAGGTAAAAAGTGTTGTGTGACCCATGAATAGTTGATGAATAGTGTAAGGGAATTAATGGTTAAGGATAGCGTTGTGGATGGCCTAATTACTCCACTTCACGCCTACAAATTCACGATCTATCTCCTCCGAAATTGAATTGAGTTTTTTTGTGTTAGAGTTTGAGTGAGATTTGATTTGAACTAATTACATGATATTTGTATATTTTTCTTGTGGATTTGTTCTAAAAGTTATTATCAATGGGATTACTTCATTAACCATAGCAATTGTTATTATACAATCACGTGAATTATACGGGTACCTAAAAATGAAATTAGACATAGCCAAAGTATATTGCAACAAAACAAAAAAGTATCAGGTCGTCTGGCACTTCGACGGGTACTGGTAGTTCTCGCGAGTACTACTTTTTACGATTGGGCACCATTTTTATTTTGATTGAAAATTAAATTTCAACCACAATGCTCATTTTTTTAAAAACAAATCCGATTTCTACAATATTCCATTAATTTGGACATTGACATCATATATTAAACTTTAATCTAAAATAAAAATCATAACTATCTTATACAACAATACAAAATTGTACAGTAATTGCTTCATTATTAAATATGTTTCCTCCATAAGTGTTACATATTTCTTACACACGTATAAATATTTAAGATACATGTAAAATTTTATACAAAAATACAAACAAATATATCATTATCTAAGAATATAATAATCCATTTACTTTAATTTGGATATTTTTTACATGTTTTATATAGTACAATATTTCTAGCACCAGAACAAAGAAATATTGTTCCATTTCCACCTTAACCTTAATTTTAATATAATTTTTTTAATAATGGCATGGACATGGGGCAAGCTGAGATCAGCTTTCTGAATTTGAAAATTAATTAAATGTTTTTTGAGATAATTTGAAATTACTCTATACATATATTTTACGCAATACACACACACACTCTACACACAATACACACATTCCACTCACTACACACATTGCACACACGCACACATACGACACACAAAAACACACACAACACACAAAATTACACACACAACAAACACATAACACACACGAGAACATCACACACACTGCACAGACACACAACACACGTAATAAACACACACAACATATACACTTACACACACAACTCAAAATATATAGAAAAATAATATAGAATTATATAATGTATATAAATAAAAATATATATTCAATTAAAAGTCAATTCAAAATCTTGTTTAATTTTTGACTTACCAAACAAATGATTTGGAATTGAATTAGAATACCATAACTTTAAATTCATTTTGTATAATTGCAATTCCAAATTAATTCCAAATCCATTTTACCAAACGCGTCCTAAGAAACATTTTTGTGAGTTTTGCTTTCCTAGAATTTCTACCCCACTACTACCCGTAAACCAAATTCTTTTATCTTTTCCATCATCTCCTACCAATGGCGAAGCCACATATAGATATGGGGGGTCCATGGGCCCCCCACCAATTTTGAAAAAATGCAGGGGTATTTTAGTAATTTTTTTATTTATAAATTAAAAAATATTTAATATCGAAAATATTGTTAACCTAGCTCCACTTCCCTTACTTCCGCGCAATTC
>JAYDZE010010037.1:0-10451 GCA_034509125.1 Monilaria moniliformis
AAAGCATTTGGGTGGTACTGATTTTGACCTCATAGTCACCAACGCCCAGACCAATGAAGGTTGGTTTTGATTCTTTGTAGAATGTTGTTCAAATAAATCTTTTAAATGAAACATAGGTTTATGGTCAATTTTGCATTCTTTTCTGTATACAGAGCACATATTTGAGTTTACTTTCTTAAATAAAATGTTGGTAAATGTAAATGAAGACATATTTCATTCCTTTCTTTCTATGGGGACATGGGGCTCGAGTCTTATGTTGTTGCGAAGCTTAGTGTTTCTGGGTTTAGACTTATGGAAAGCTGATAATAAGTGATAGTATGCTGTAAAGTCAGCTGTTGGAATCTGGGAGGAGTTTTGATTGTGTTGTAGTTGATATGAGATTGTTGCTTTGAAGAAAGTTGACTCATACTGAGTGTTATTATTGCTGTTTGTTTCGTAGTCTTGCACACACATTGATTTATCTTTTGAAATTGTTGGAAGTAATGGAATTGCTTCTTTAAAATATGAAATATCTCTTTAATATTTTTTATGTTGTTCTGTTAGTTATATAAATGAATTAGCATTCAAATGGCATGCTGGGGACTGTTGCAGTATAAAACAGGTGTTAGTAGCTGTGAGTTTTGTAGAAGGTTGACAGTGTACACACACACGCGAACATTTATATCTACATGCATATATATATATATTATGAAGCTCGACTGTTTTACTTCAACGTCCGAATATAAAACCGACAAGAAAATTGGGATTAGAGCATTTTAATGCTGAATATACTAAATATTTAAGCTTGTAATAGCTATCGTACACTGAGAACAGTCAGTTTTGTAGGGTTAATTTGGATTTTTTGCCTGATTTTTTAAGATCAGGACTATAATTATGGCGGTGATGGGATGACTTTCCGTGGTGTTAATTATAGTTTTACTCTTTGGTTGCGTTTATGTGGTGGTTTTGTGGGGTTTATACACATCTCATTGTTTTGTAATTTCAGAGTACCTCGATGAAGGAATGTTAATTCCCAAAAATACTTCAGTTTTAATACGCCGAGTTCCTGGAAGGCCACGCAAGCCCATAGTTACTGCACCTGATAGCGAGCAAGAAGAGTATTGCCTCATTCCTTTTAAGCTTTGTCACTTTTTTACTTGTGAGATCAAAGATTTGTGTAACCACCAAATGTTAAACATCGATTTGAGCTGCCTGTTGATGTTTTCCAAAACTTCTTATGGCCAGCTTTGGTTTGGTTTTGCATATTTGTTAAAAATTCACTAATTCTGGTGGTTTTTTTTGGGACCTTTTGATTTCTCTGTTTGACTTAAATGCTATCCATGCAGAGATGGAGGATTCACACACACAAAAATAAAAAATGAAACAAATAATAGCCTTACCCTCCCAGCATTTGCAGAATTTTTTAGTGCTTAGTTTGCGTATTTGAATGTGTCCTATAGGTTGAATGTTGACCATAATTCTGAAGATGTTCAAGCTGTAAAGGGTAGCTTTGCTGTAGCAGATCAGTCTTATGTGAAATATGTAAGGTTTTATTCATTAGTCCTGGAATAGTCTTACCACCTTATTAGTATATAACTGGGAATCTGGACATGGAAGCATTTCCGTGTCAGTTTTTTAGTGTTGCGAGTGTGTGAATACTTCCTTGCTTGTTGTAGGGTGAAGATTTAGAATGGGATGAATTTGGAAATGATCTATATGCTATGCCTGACACAACGCCTGTTCCATCTATCATCCCAGTTCAAGATGCTACTCCTGTTAGCAAAGAGGATGAGGAGAGCAAGATCAAAGCTTTAATTGATACGCCATCATTAGATTGGCAGCGGTGAGAAGCTGTTCTGGCTTATCATTTATGTTCTGGGTGATGGCTATCTTGGAGCCAATTTGTCCTTTCAGTTTATGGCTATTGGAGCTTAATTTTTGTAATTTCATCTTTCGGCAGACATCCTTCAGATGGTTTTAATGGTAGAGGTTTTGTACGAGGTGGCAGAATGCCGGGTGGGCGTGGTGGTTTTGGTGATTCTCTTGTCCCTTAATGTGTAACTGGAACATTTCTGCTAATATCTATCTTCATTGGTTGTTTAAACTATAACATCATCACTCCCCCCCCATTTATATCGTGCTTTTAGCTATTCAGGAATTAATGTATCGATGCTTTTCTGTCTTCCTATATCTTTGTTGTCTTATTTTTCTAAAACTCAATGGTTTCATTTCCAGGTCGAGGTGGATTTGAGAAGAAAACACCACCACAAGGGTACATATGTCACAGGTGCAAAGTGCCTGGTATGTTCTTTTTCTAGGAAGGTGGAATATATATATAAATTGAAAAAAAGTATTTTATGTAGATGGGATTCTTTCATGCAGGGCATTTCATCCAGCATTGCCCTACAAATGGAGATCCCAATTTTGACATCAGAAGGGTCAAACCTGCCACGGGAATTCCAAAATCAATGTTGGTGGCAACCCCAGATGGCTCTTATGCAATGGCGAGCGGGCTTGCAGCAACTTTGAAGCCAAATGAGTAAGCTGTCTTCACTAATTCAATTTATATGTGTTTTTGCACGATCCGTCTTTTCTCATCAGTGATTCTTTGTAGGGCTGCTTTTGAGAAAGAGATTGAGGGAATGCCATCTACACGACCAATTGGCGATCTTCCAAGAGAGCTGCGGTGTCCTTTGTGTCAAGAAGTAATGAAAGATGCAGTCCTGGCGAGCAAGTGTTGTTTGAAGAGCTTTTGTGATAAATGTAAGGATGTGCTTTATTGTCCACAGCATATTAATGCAATTTTGCACGCGGAATGAGGTTTTCTCGTCAGGTGTTTGAGAGGATACCATGCTTCTCCTCAAATTTGTTTCAAGTCCTCACTTTTCATATATCTTACTTCTCCATAGGCATACGTGATCACATTATGTCGAGATCAATGTGTGAATGTGGGGCAACAAGTATCCTCGCAGATGATCTTTTGCCCAACAAGACCTTAAGAGATACAATTAATCGGATTTTGGAATGCAATAACAACAGTGCCGAAAATGGTGGGAGTGCTTTTCAAGCCCAAGGTTTGTGCCTTATTTAGTCTTTATTCATTTGTTCTTTGCTCTCTCTCTGTCTCACACACACACAATGCATGGTCACAAATGCATGTGTGAACATCTTTCAGCTTGGATATGGAGTGTACTATCAATGTGGTTTACATACAACCATTATCATCTTTTTTTTTTGTGGTTCAGACATGGAGTCACGGAATCCACAAGCTAAGGTTCCATCCCCCACGCAGTCTGCTGCCTCAAAAGGACAGCAAGTGCCTGCACCATCACCTCAGAGGCAGGAAGTTCCAATAATTGTGGAGACTGTTGAAGAAAATAAGCCTGCTATCGTGCCCCTGAAATCAGAGAATGGGATAGCTTCAAAAGTGCCTGATGCTTCAGAAGCAACACATGACTCGAGAACAGTTAAGGAAGCAGCATCGCGTGGAAGTGCACCTCTGGCTGATGAAGAGGTGCAGCAGAAACCAATGTCTGGAGAAGCAGGTAAATGAGATTCACATAACATGCTATATGTAATTGTTTAGGCCAAGGTTTTAAAAGTTGATTCTAAGCCTCGAGGAGTTCTCCAATGGTCCCACGAGGTGTAAGCCTCGAGGCGGTACGAAGCATAAATCATAAAAACACTTGAAAACCATAACTAATATAATAAAAGACATAAAAACATAGCAAATATATGAAAACACATAAATATCATAAGTTCAGAGCTAATAAGTCTTTAAAACCCCAAATTAAAAGTCTAATTATTAAATAGGTGAGAGGAGACAGAGAGAGAGAGAGAGCAAAGGTGAGAGGAGCTCTCCAATGGCCCCGTGAGGTGTAAGCCCCGAGGCGGTACGAGGCATAAATCATAAAAACACATGAAAACCATAACTAATACAATAAAAGACATAACAACATAGCAAATATATGAAAACACATAAAAATCATAAGTACGAGGTGTAAGCCTCGAGGCGGTACGAGGCATAAATCATAAGAACACATGAAAACCATAACTAATATAATAAAAGACATAAAAACATAGCAAATATATGAAAAACATAAAATTCATAAGTTCAGAGCTAGTTATAAGTCTACTAATTAAATAGGTGAGAGGAGACAGAGAGAGAGAGTGAGAGGAACTCTACAATGGCCCCGTGAGGTGTAAGCCTCAAGGCGGTACGAGGCATAAATCATAAAAACACATGATAGGAGCGGGAGTCTTTAGAAGAATCAGAACGTAGGGTTTCTTTGGGTTTCATTTCCCTTTTTTTGCTTTAGTCTTCCTAATTAGGGCTGTTCTTACCGGGCCCACTTCAAATTGAGGCTTAAACATGAAAGCCCATTCATTTCGAGCCTCAAAAAGTCAAAAAAACTGGAAAATAGGAACTTCAAACTCTAAACATGAGGCTATAGCCCCTGCTGAGGCGTGCGCCCAATTCACATCAGGTGAGGTGTTGCCTCAGATGCGATTTCGCGCCAAGGCACCTCAGAAATGCCTTTTTAAACCATGATTTAGGCCAAAGTGCCTGATGCTGGACTGAATCTTCTAGAGTTGATTGTGAGGTTCTCTACCTTAAAGCATTCTGCTGTAAGGTCATATTTCCATAGGACCTTATAAGCCTTGGATGCAAGATTTGTTTCTGGACTGTCATGTATGAAGGTTACGAAATGCAATTTTTTTGTGGTTTCACAGGCCGGAAGAAGAAAAAGAAGAAAATTCGCATGGCACCTAGTGGTATGTTCTTATCAAAATTTTCTTGCTCTCGTTTTTCGCTTAAAAGTCTGGTTGCCGATCCGAGGTTTTGCTGCTATGTGATCTATAGAGTGTATTTGGTCAAGCAAAGATGACATGAACTTGATGGTTGGCTGCTTTTTAATTGTATGGAAATTTTCTATTCTGCCTATTCCTTCTGCGCTTTGCCTGGAAATGAATTAATTAAGCCAGATCCATCAGTGTATGACTTTCATGTATTTCTTCTAGGACTATTTTGTTTAAGGTTCTGTTAACCTCTTTGGAACATTTCGTGATAGTCTTTGAGGATGTCGATGGAATAATTTGTCAATTTATAGCCATATAGGATCCTCCTGAGGGATATTGTTTAATATACGAATAATTTCCTTCTCTGCTTCATAATTAACTTTTATTCGTAAGATTATGTTTAGTTTGTTATAAGTCAAGCTGCATTCGTGCTTGCTGTATCTGAGATCTGTATTGGTCGGTATGAAATGGATTTTCTTTTACGCTCTTGTGACTTGACATGAAATACAGCATGATTGCTCAGGATCATCTGTATGGTTTAATCTGATTTAGTTTTGTTAATATCAATTTGAAATTTGGGAATATCCTGCAGCTGCAGAGTTGCAGTGGCGAACTGGCCCAGACCTTGCTCCTGAGAATTACATGATGAATATGGGTCCTGCTTTTAATCCTGGCTGGAATGGCATGCAACCTGGATTTGATGGGTTTATGCCGTATGGTGCTGGTCCTATGCCCTATGGGGGTTATGGAGTTAATCATATGGATGTTCAGTTTGGGGGCTTTTTACCATATGATCCATTTGCAGGACATGGTAGTATTCTTTCATACGGCCCTCAGAGGTATGGTTTAGCTTTATGTAACTATTGTATAGTGTTTGACGTATTTCTAAGTGACTGATTGGTCATTGTTACTTGTTGGTTTTTGATTATTGTGTTTGTGATTCATTTGTTTTATGGGTTCCAGGGACCTTTCTGAGTTAGTAGGATACTACAATGCTCCCCCACCTGTCATGAGTAGAGAGGAATTTGAAGCTCGAAAAGCTGATCTGAAGAGAACGCGTGAAATGGAGAAACGTGAGGAAAGGTAAGCACTCTCTCTCTCTCTCTCTCTCTCTCTCTCAATTATATATATATATATATATATACACAATTTCATTCTACAATATTTACTCTTGAGCTACTCTGTTTAAGAATCATTATTATGTATGGATTATTGAGCTGAGTTGATAATTATAACAAAGACATAATTTTGTTTTGAACTTTTGATTAGATATCGATTCTTGTTATTTGAGCATCATCAATCAGCAACCTGAGACACAAGTTTGTAGCCATTGAGTTATCTAGTCGTTTTGTTGCCATTTGATTATTGTACCCGGGAACATTTGATTAATCTTGTAACTTGTCACTGACTGATAATGGTAGCATCTATCTACTTCGGAAATTAATCGAGCATGGTGAGCAATGACAAACATAGCGAAAATTGTAAGAAAACCAAAAGTTCTGCTAGCAAAGTAAGTTTTGTATGCTCTGAATTGGTCATCTTACCCAAGCTTGTGTTTTTCTTTTGCCTTTGATACAGGGAATTTTCTAAAGATAGGGAATACGGAAGAGAAGGGAGCAGTACAGTCAATGTCTCTTCAAGATCCAAATCTGTATGTATTTTTATGGTTCCACTATTCTTATTTCATTATACTCTTCTCTTGATGCAGGCCGAGTTTATGGTCGTGGAAATGGTATTTGAATTTCTAAAACCTGCTCCAACAGGAGAGGGCCTTACTCTTGGACAAAAGAATTCTTTTTCCATTTTGTTTCCAATTAATTTTGAACGTGGTTTGCTGCCTAGAATGGTTGCATTTCTTCTCTTATCTCTTCATGCTTATTTGTATTGCTGAAAGACTGGAGTTAAGTATAAGGTATCGCCACAGAGAATGCGAAAAGAAAGATCTCTATATGACTATTTTACTTCCTTCTTTAACATCACCTCCGACAAATTGATACCTTTGCTTTGAATACGAAGAGGTGCAAATTCTTGGCGCAAATCTTGTTTACCAAGTGTATGCTAGAGAGAGAAAAACAGGGGCTACTTTGATTTTATCCATTTCGTTTTCATGAAAGTATATAAGCAAGTTTCTCAATGACCTTGTTATTAGATAAATTATTTGAACAAGTAGGGCAATAAGTGATTAATCGAAATGTGGTTTCAAACAAAATTTGTGCCCAAAATGGTACCCACCTAAAGCAAACAGTATGGCTCGTATAGCCTTGTGGGCCCAATGGCTATTTTTACGAGAACGTGGGCCCCTTTGTCTTATAGAATCCATCGTATTTTCTTCCTCGTTTAACATAGTGCGTTTCTCTGTTCAGAGATTGAAACCCCCACCGTCCGGCGCCGACCACCACCTTCCAAGTCGCAACCGTCACTCTTCGGAGCGGCGCTCCCGGGACCCTGAGCTTCCTCGCTCGTCTTCCAAAAAGAAGTCAGACTACGAACATGACGACCACGACCACCACCAGCGCCGCCGTGAGTATCACGAGGAAACCAACCGCGACAAGTATCATGAAGAGCCCCACCGCGACAGGGATCACCACCGCAGCAGCAGACACCTCCGCCGCTCGCAGTCTCCCACGGAAGCGGCATCTCAGGCTGCCGCTGCGGCTGACAAGAAGCTAAAGGCCAGCGTCTTCTCCCGCATCAGCTTCCCAGCTGGTGGCGAAGCAGCTACCAAGAAAAGAAAGGTCTCTTCATCTGACGTAGCTGCCGCTGGCTCCTCGAGTCACCGAGCATCGAATGGGCAGCATGAAGAGCACAAGGCAGCTACTGGATCAAGAAAAGGCGGTAGTGCTGCCGTCTCTGTGGATCACGACAGCAGCGATGACGAGAGGCATTTCAAGAGGCGGCCGTCGAGGTACACCTCGTCGCCTCCGCCAGCTGCCCCGGCGGAGGAGCACCGCCACTCTAGAGGGTCGAGGGACAGAGAGAGGGAGAGAGATCGTGGGGTTTATAACGGCAGCAAGCGTAGATAACTGTCGTCGGAGGTGACTGACGGCGGCGCAATTGGACTCTATGTTGTGAGGAGCATTAATTCCGTCTTGGGCTCCGTGCTTGCTTTGATAATGTAGTAACAACAGTAGTAGTGAGTCTAGTGACTGATATAATATGACTGGGTTTTCTCTGTCGCCATTTAATGAAATGATCTTCCTTCATTTTTTTAGTGTCTCTATCTTCTGATAACCTGAATTTTTATATATTAATGAAATGCTTATTTTTGCAATTTACGTTACTAATCATAATTTCGCTTATGGAATACTACATCAATTAGGGGGTGAGCATTCGGTTTTCGGTATAGTTTTTTGTCCAATCCGAATCGAACCGAAAAATTGTTTTTTTTTTTTTAAAAATAAATCAAAACCGAACCGAACAAAATTACCCGAAAAACCAAAATTCGAACTATGAAAACCGATCCGAACCGAAAAAATCAAAATATCATAAAATTATCCGAAAAATCGAAAATCCAATATATATATATATATATTAAATATAAATTCGGTTTTCCGGTTTTTTTTTGGTTTATAGTATATCCGAACCGAACCGAAAAAATGAAATTTGTGAAAAATCAAAACCGAACCGAACCGAACCGAAATTCGAAAAAAACCAAATCAAATTTTAAATTTCGATTTGGTTCAGTTCGGATATTCGGATTTTGGGTATTTTACTCACCCTTATATGCAAGGAACATTCTTGGTGCGTATTAACAATAAGAGTATTGATAAATATATATAAATTATACATACATAATAGACTATTTTTAGATATTTTATATTTAAATTAATTTATAAATGTTAATTAATTTAAAATAAATTAATATATTACATATTACCCTTTTCCAATAATTTAAGAAAAAAAATTCAACGTAGATATATGCAAATTTAGGAAAAGATTAATTTTTTTCATTGGATATCTATATGTTTGTCTCCAAATCAATTTTGTGGCTTTGTTTGAAGGATCTATCAAATCAATTTTTTAATCATATTTTTAAAAATATAATAAGGACAATTTAATATAAAAAATATAATTAATAATAAAATTAGTTTAAATAAAACCAATTCAATTCAATTTAAAATTTAGAGATATCATGTATATAAAATTATGTACATTTATCTTTTCCCTAACAATAATTCTATTATAAGGATTATGAAGATTCTTATTTATTTTAAAACGTTTATTTTATTTTGTTAAGATTTTAGAACTATATATTATATTCCATTATTAATCTTTTAATATTTTATACTTTAATTTTTTAGTATTTTTCAAATTATAATCTTAAACTTGAAATTTAGAAAACACGATCCCTATAATAATATATTGAAAAATTATGCCCTCATTCTTAGCTATTTCAAGCAGTCCTATACTTCATATCTCAAGTAGGCGATTTCAAATTTTCACGTCATGTAATTGAGGAAATAAAATAAAATGCAATATTTTGTTGAAAATCATACGAAAACCTCCACTTCGAAATAATATTCGCTATACAATTTCTATATATATCTTTCCATCTAACAAGTTTCCACATTACTCGCCCAATAAAAGTTTTCACTTAAATAGTTCCATGACAAATATTGCAAGAAAGGTGATGTTTTTCTTATATAGTGTAAACTAGCGTGTAATCTATCGAAATCTGATGGGAACTCATTTTACATCGTGATTTATAATTTCTTTACATTGTTTATAATCATAGTACAGGAAATAGTTTATATATAAATTATATTTGTAATTAATTTTATTCGACCAAATTAAATTGATGGTACAGTTTAATTGATAATAATCTCAATTACTTTCGTTAATTAAATGTTATTTTTTTGCTAGGGCTAAAATACAATTATCTTTTTATACAAGTTAATCGTTAAACACTAGTGCGACTCTATCCCTCTCAAAGACGAAAAACCAAATCTGGAAAGACTTGTATCAAAATTTTCTATTTACGGTAAAAAAATCAATTACAACATCTATTTCAAGATTCTCCCACAACAAAATAATAATTCACAACAAATATCCAAAACTTCAAACAAGATTATGCCAGCAAAGTGGACAATTGTTGTTCTCCCGCAGCCACGCCTCGACGCAGAACGCATGGAAGCGGTGGCCGCATGCATCAATGGCGGCGCATCGCTCGCCGTCGCAGTATTCGTAGAGGCAAATGGCGCAGCCGCCGTCACTCGAACCCTCCTCGGTGCAGACGTCGTAGACCATTCGCTCGAGCTTCTCGTGTAGCTTGGGCGGCGACGAGTGGACGATGATGATCCGGACTTCATTCGCTGCCGCATTTGGCTGAGGCTGGTCTTCGCCGTCGTCGTCATAGTCGGCCGTCATCTTTGGGTCAAGGACCCATAGAATGAAAGCAATAATCACTATTCCGGCGACGAACCCAATCAACACTCATAATGGGCTATCCATTGTTGTATTAAGATTTTTTTTTTAATTTCAATTGCTAAGTTTCTTCTACATATGTGTGTATATATACTATGAATAATTCTAATCCTTTCCTATTTCAATTAGTTATTTACTTTCCTAGTAGTGCTAGGCTAAGGATTTATTGGTGTCATCATCATCATCATCATCATCATCATCATCATCATCATCATCATCATCATCATCATCATCATCATCATCATTAT
>JAYDZE010010048.1:0-10450 GCA_034509125.1 Monilaria moniliformis
GATCTAGGGTTTCGAACGAAAGACCCCCTTTTAGTATGCTGTTATATTTTGTTTGAATACTATTGATTAAGTTGCTCCAACTGCGATCCGGATATTATTTTCTATCAAATTTGTTGTTATCTTGGATTTGTTGTGTAAACATTGTTTGTGTTACTTTCTGCTGAAACAGAGTAATTAGGTCCGAGACTCTCAGTTACACACAGCATAGATACAAGTAGATAATTTGTTCTGTTCATCATTCACAACTTAGAATATTCACTCCATGGTGTTTTTCATCTCTTGTTGCTTGAGCCTGTGTCAGCAATTTTGATTCCACTCTACAATTAGTCTTTACTACTTGATGATTGATCTTACATAATTGATGATAGAAAGACAGTTATGCAAGAAATTGCTCTTGGTTGATCTTAGTAACTAACTCACAAGTTCCACTCTGCATTTTATTTATTATGTAAATAAAATAAAAATAGGTATATATTATAGATATCAAAATTATCACCATTTTTTCTCTATATAAATTATTTCCAACATCTCAACATTTCACACAAACTAAAATTTTCTTCTCTCGTGATTTCTTTTTAACATTTTCATTTTCACAAATTTGGTCACTCTCATTTAATTGAGTAATTGGGTTTTATTTTGGACACTCTCATATAGTAATTGAGTAATTGGATTTTATTTTGGACACCCTTGGCCTGTAGTAATGCGTAAATGATGTTTATAGTGCTGTACTCAAACTAAGTGCCGAAAAGTAGTTAATACGGTTTTAATTAATAATCCTAGCGTACCAAACATTGTTTTATTAAATGTAGAAGACTGATCCATACGGTTGAGATACGTCGGCCTAAGGTGTTGATACATACAACTGAAATTTATATATAATATTTTGACATGATAATACACCCATTCTATTAACTAAATCACACGAAGAAGACAAGTTTTAACCCGTTAATACATCTTAAATGAGGAAGCTCGTGAAGATAGAAACAAGATTCAGAGTAAGCTAATCCATGCACCAAGAGATAATTGGGGAAATGACCATTCTCGAGTTCTTAATCAAATAATCATGACAAAATTAGAACCATCAATTGCACTACTTGTTCATTTACCCAATAAACAATCATGATACAATCGCACTAGGTGACAGAACTGCAATAAAAGAAGACTTAAATCAAGAATCGAAACATTTTTTGGGCACAATACAGAAAGCATGTTCATGTAAATACCAACTACCAGTTAAATGCAGGATTCAAGATCAACTAGTAGCATCTAACTGAAACAGTAACATGTGCTCTCAACCTCTAAAAAGAAGTGCCAAATTGAGATAATTTCCTTTTAAGATTCAAGAAAATCCACAAATCTGAAAAGGGCAACAAATTAATTGTCCAGGATTGATCAGAATTAGAAAAGCCCACTTGCTCAGCCAAACACCACGCCATCTCCATCTCAAGATAGCATTAAAATTTCAACCAAAAATATCAATAAAAAACTAAAAAGATTCCATTTTTCACTAATTCAAGAAAATCAAGAACGGTCCGTTTCAACAACAAGGGCGGCAGAATCATACCAGCGACGGTGACCGGAGAATCGTCGTCTTTAGACTAAACATTCACATACCACAACAGAATCGGCGCGCTGGGCATACCTCTTCCGCGCGTCTTTCTCGTGGCGGGAATAGATCGATGGGAAAGGTTTCTAATTCTGCAGGAAAAGAAGGAGTTAGAGATAAGTGCTTGGGATTGGGCTTTATTAGTTGGGCTTTTTATCTTCAATTATTTATTTGGGCTGAGCTTTATTATCTATTAATAATATATATAGTATATATATAGGTGGCAATTTTGGGCTGCACTGACCCTGTCCACAACTTTGTAGTTTGTAGACAATTCTACGAGTCACAAACACTTTAACAATTCATTTTTTTGATATACTTTTACTGCACATTAATATTTTTAATATTTTGCGAAACTCATTACCTAAGTTGAAATTTAGTTTAATATTTCTCATGTATTTTGCTGACCAAGTAAAAACTCTCCGCGCATTTTACCACGTTGCGTAAAATCTGACTGGCAAGGACCGACCTTGGGGGCGGTCGAACACACATGGCCCAAAATATTAGGAGCCCAAAAATACATTATTTTATATTTAGTGAATATAAAATTTAAATCAAATTAATATTAAGTTTAACTCCAATAATGGGGCTCATCTTCGGCGCGAGCTATTAAGTCTTCAAGCTTTTCTATTATAAATCAGCTTAACTATGGGCCTTTTAATATTTATTTCCTAATATATAGCAAATTCACCTATGTAATATATTATATATGTATCCATATTTTTTCATATTAATGTTTCCATGGCTGAATTTGGGCCCAACTTGCGGTAGCTGACATGCCAAAAATGGGACGCGGATTATCTAAATGAAAAAAACAATCCAAATAATCAAGCAAAACGTCTATGTTTACAAAAAGTTGGAAAACAAAATCAAATTAACTCTGATTTTTACTACAAAATTATCACTTAAAGATATAAATCCTTAATAAAAAATACTAAAAAAGAATAATTAATAAATTTTAGTTATAGATTAATAAATCTCAAGTATGAATTATTAAGTCCGGATTCCTAAAACTAACTATACATAATCTTAATTAACCTTTAACTATAATTATTTTCGCACATAAGTTTCGGTCTTAATAAGATATTTATATCTTTTTTTTTTATCTTCGTGTCATTGATATAGGTCTAATAATTAAGCATGTTCTGTAGAAGCTGACATCAACTTTTATTACTGGATTATCGTGATTTAGCTCTTTGATGCATCTATGTTGGATTTCAAGCTACCAAAGTAAACATACAGAACAAAAAGCAAAAAAAAAAAATGTTAATATTTATGAACGTTCTGCATCTCCAAGAGATTGAGAATAGTTGATATCCAAATTTTAGATTGCATTTCATCCTCAAATAGTAGCTTTATAATCCCATTCTTCGTCTTCAGACATAGCAAGCAATTTCCCTGCTGCTCTCTTCTCTCCTCAGTGATCTTAGTGACCTGATCTGCAAAATACAAGTGTTGTAATCTTGTTAAGGTTTATTCGAGAGCACTAAAAATTTATGCAAGGAACGTGTTGAAGAAGCAAGTACACTCTTTGGTTGATGTCAGGGCTCCTCTTAGGTACTTCTTTCTGAAGCAGAACGTGAGATGTTGATGCTTTAGGTAGACGCTCACCCTCGTGCACTCTTTCCGCCCTGTACGTAGTTTTCGTGTTCGTCTTGAGACATTTGAAGGAGATGGATAGACTAGTATAGATTACGTACCAGAAGGCATGATAGTTCGTATCTCAGCGCTTATCTTGAGCATTTCTTGGACTCTGGATAAGGGGACCGCCGTGGCCCTCGATCTCAGAAGGGAAGCTCCTCTTAGACCTAGTTTAAAGCACAAGGAAAATCTTGATCTTATCTAGTGTGGATGTGGAGGAGAAATTGTGTGAATGTGTAATTAAAACATATATATGTTTAGACTACATGTTGCTGCTGTGGCTGTGATGGCTATCATGTCGATAGGGGTCTGGATGGCCACCCCGGAGTCGACAGCGGCTTGGACCTGAGCCCTGTTGGCCCCAAGGGACTCTGCTGCCTCGGCACACACGTTGGTGACGAGCGCTGCAGCAGAAGACACCACGTTGGGCATGTCCTGGCATAGTGTGCCTGCTTGGAATGGGGAGCCCTCTTCGTTGCTCGTGGTGGTGCTGATCGCGGCAATGGCTGCAGCTAGTTGCGTGAGGGAGAGGGCTGCGTGCAGTTGGGCTGTCTGGAGCCTCCTCCCCTCTTTCTTGGTCTCGTTCCTCGACCAGAATAGGCTGGTCAGGAAGTGGCCCCGCAGCCATGTGCTTGGTTGCTTTGAGTCCATCTGTTTGTTGTAACCATATTGCAAGTTTAGATGGAATTTTTACAGTTTGGAAGTTTTGAATTTGGTGTTGTTGTTACCTGTATGTTGTTGTCCTGCTTCAGTGAAGCTTTTGGAGTTGATTGTGCGCTTTTGAAGTTGTCATCATCTTGTTCATTTGTGTCATTTGACAACAATGAGTTCTGTGAATTTGATGAGGTAATATATATGAGCATAAATTAGAAGTTATGAATTAGTTATAAGCATTTTTGAGCTAAATCTAGTTCTCTAGATATGAGTAGTATCACAGTTACCTAAATTGCTCATTGGGACTAAAAAATTTATTGACCAAGGCATGTGCCCTCAACATTGGTTTTTTCACAATCAAAATGATTCTCACATTGGTTGTGAATATGTGCAGGAAATCAGATGAACAAGGGCTCCAGAATCGACTGTGGAAATCCGTAGCTCGAATCGGGCTCTCCGGCATCTCCAGTTGCTGGTAACAACATGCATTCTTCCCTTTGATGCCTAGAGCCTTGGATTTCTGTTCATTTACTGTAAATGAAACATCATCTATAACTATCTCTTGTTGTAATGGCTCCATGCAACTGGTCATATATCTTTAAGGTCACCTGCAGATACCACATATATATAGTTTAATGCTCTAATAATTTAGGAATGTATGATATGTTATAATGTTAGATTGATCAGTAACTTCGCAGTTTGATGCAAACAAAATAAGATAGTAATTACCTTTCCTCTTGAAGCTTCTCAAATTTTGCTTGAATTTCAAAGATTGTGAAAACATACTATAAATGGAACTACTTGATGGAGTTTTATATTAGAGAAATGCCACCTACTGCAGAAATTTGGACATTGGAAATCTCAAAAATTCTACTTTACTTGGAAATATCATTTCTCCATATATTTATTAGTGGGTTCAAGGAACTTTCCTGGCTAATTATTCCTCATTGGGATTTTACGATTTTAGATTGCCCTAGCTATCCCTGGACTGTAGAGGCCCGATATCTCATGAATTTATAGGATTTTACCTGTCCTAACCTGGGTTGAACGTGGCCATGGCACAAGAGTTGAAGATTGCGCATTTTTTGGGTTTCTCCAATTCTTAGAAAAGGACCACCATTTGGATTGATAATTAATATGAATATTTTTTGTCACTCCTTTTCATTTCTTACCTCCTCCAATCCTTAAACTCTTACATGCTAATTAAAACCCACTTGCTCTTTCGAGGGTCAATGCGGCCAAGTTGGATGTCTTCACGTGGCTTCACGTGAGAGGAAGAAACCATTTACGCTTCATAATGTATCAAGCTTAGATGAGATCATTTTGTCGCGTTAGTGATTACATTTTTTGGTTTAACGTCGTCACAACGCCTGCTGTCTGTAAGATTGATTGAGTTAACGTCGTCACAACGCCTGCTGTCTGTAAGATTGATTAGATTATCACAAAAGCTCTAGTGACGCTCAACCATTAATTTGGTAATTAGGATTAATTAAATTATAATTAGTTAGATAATAAATTAATTAAATACTAATTCAGTGATTAAGTGATACTTAATTGATGGTGCTGGTCGTGCGATCGCACCGGAGACCATGTCATAGATTTGTTGTAGACCATCAGATTGTAGGTTCTTTAAATATAAGTAGTTTAAAAATATACATTTGCTAAATCTTGTTGTTCGATTTCACTAGAATAGATGACGTAGTCACAGACACATAAATTAGCCATTGAGAGGAAATTTTGTTTGAATTTCATATATATAAATATATATATGAATTAATTTTTATTACAAAATTAAGAATTTATCATAACTCCACGGTTTTTACATATGATGGACAAAAATTATTGCAAGTGGCATGAATTATAATATTATTATATTAAAAGAAGGCTATTTTCGTAATTGTGATGTAATTTTCGGTTATGAAAAAATCAAAATATATGTAATTAGATTTGATTGATTATGGATTCCGATTTTTATAGAAAAAACCGTGAGTTATGGGTGATTCCTGTCCACGCATAATGATATGGCTAATGATGATTGATGATACATTCGTCTACTATTAATGATAAATTCTTATGCCGATAATGATGCTATTTTATTTTGACAATGATATTTTATCTACGATTAATGATACTTTCTTCGTGTAATAATGAACCTTCTTTCTCTGATAAGATACATTCTTATTCACATAATGATATCATCTTATACTGATAATTGTAGATACGTGGGATTGTTCAATCCCATGATTTTTGGATTTTTCTTTAAATCGTGACATTTTTTGGTACAATAATGCCATTTAATGATGTTTGTATCAAGTAATAATGATATATTTTTTCCTATAATCTAATCCGTCCAATTTGAGATCCAATAGTATATATTAGTTCTTAGTTATGCATCTATCGAGTGTTCTTATTCTAATGCACCCCATATATATTATATATATTAGATAAAAAATTCCACCCAAAACAATTGTTGGAGTTTTAAACATGTCATTGAAGGAATCTCCTCCCCCGAGATCTTCTAGGTTAATATAAGAAACTTCTTTGTTCAATTTAATTATCCTACTTATGCTAGAATGCAAATAAGGCATGTATTCCATAGAATTTAAATCCTAAAACATGCTTCTAGTTGATTTTTGAAATTTACCTTATTGAACCTTCAAAGATTCGACGATGGCTCGCTCCTTCTCCACGTGTAGTGAATGGTTTCAACCTTAGATCTTCTAACTCGTTCCCTACTCATAGGTTTGAATATTGTGGTAGAACAATACCTATCAAACCTAAGACTTGAAAGAAAACGAAGAGCACTAGGAAACACCTAGTGGTTTTCGAAAATAGTGATGGTGTGTGCTTGGTGGTTTTCGAAAATCACTACCTAGGTCTAAGTAAAAATATGTTTTTCTCTTCTTTCTTTCCTCTTATATATAGAGATGTAATGGGCTAGATTAGGGATCCAATGAAATTTGGACTGAGTCTTTCTGTTGGGTTTTACTAATTAAATTGAGCCATAATTTAATATAATCCCAATGAAATATTAATTTGTACCACTATAGAAATTAATATTGACTTATCCGTCCAAATCCAAATTACATAAAATATGGACTTCCTTTTTAATTAATTTATTTCTCGTGTTTAAGATTCTAATATTTATTAATTAATTTAAACATACTGCTGGTTTTAATTAATTAATATATTTTGCCAAGAGTGCTCTAGTTCAAATTCTTTTATTTATTATACTTTGGAATAAATTTCAAGTCGGTCAGACTTATGTATAATAAAACCTTTTATTGAACTCCTCTTAGGGATGTTATCAACCCGAACTCGTCCGGGACACAATTCAGTGCAATAACAATCATAGCATCTCTTAGTCATTAATTACCACTGCCCAAGATATCAGGATTCTTAGACTACGAAAAACTCGCACATTTTGATAAATCAAAGCAGTGCATGATTAATAAACATATTCTCATGTTATATACAAAGATTAAGAAATAAATATCATTGAGACATCTTCTTTCAGTAATCAGCAAGAAAGACTTATCTCACGTGAATCCTTTCAGTGCTATACCACATCAGTGTCTTTTGTTTACCAAGGTTAGTAAACGTTTTGGGCTGACACTGCAACCTTTCACGATAGATTGTCTAACTCTATCTAGATTGTAAAACTTAGTTTTTCTTTTACAAGAAACCGACTGAGTAACCTTCAGTGATAACCTAATCAACACTCAGTTTATAATGCAAAAGGCTTAGACATATTTGCTTAATCATAATGAATTATAAAGATAAACAATATCAAAAGCAAATCAATGTGACAAAACAATAATATTCTCATAAATTGAGAAATAAGATTTACAAATACAAGCAGCTCAGAGCTTGCTTTTTAGTATATATCCTAACAACAATATAAAGAGAAAAAAATGGTACGGGGCCTCCACCAACCCCAATTATGTGACTACGCCTCTAAGATGAAGCCAATTCAAATGTGACTTAGCCCCTGTAATAATCCATATAAATTTTCATTTCATATTTTGGTGTAAGATATGTATATTTATGAAGGTAAAGTTACCACTAAAATAACAAAAATTCGATTAAATTCTAGTCAGTCCAACATCATCCAAAATTTAAATGATAAATCACAAAATTTAATTTTTCACAATTATCTCATGATAAAGTTTACAGGCAAACGCAAAGTTGAGGTGGCGCATACGTTATTAACTTTGATGATGTGGATAACTAGTGACACAGATGTGTATAATATTGATGACGTGGATAATTAAATGGCGTCGTCTTGTTTTAGGAAATTAAAAAAACTAAAAAAATTCTAATCTATCTCATTCTCTCTCCTCTATTTTCTCACCCTCTGACCCTGCTTTCCGCCGCTGACACCACAACATTCGCCCGACTCACGGCGCAGCCGCCACCACACCACACGCCGCTGCTGCCACTACCACCTCCATCCTTCCCTGACGAAGAACAACACCATCCATACACCTCCATCGAAACAGCCCTGATGAAGAACAACACCATCTAAACTTAGCCCAATTCATGCTCTTCCACCTTATCCCCCTCTCCTCCACTGTCGCGAACACCTCACACCCACCGCCTAATTCACCAAAAAGACCACCCAAATTCCCACATCCACCGCCCAATTCAATGCATCCACATCCGCTGCTGGTGGCATCTGCAGAGGTTGAAAAACTCACCAAAAACCAGATGTCAACCGAGTCGCCCCGCCATGATATGAGTTCGCCCATATGGATTGCAGCAACAACAAGAAGTTGGCGACAAGGCTTAGCAGATCAAATTTGATCATCCTTTATGCCTTCACTAACCGAATGGAGGTCGTAGGTTCAATTCCAGGGTCCATTTCTGTCACGCATGATGAGATGATGGTGTCGTGGTTGTATTGGAAATCACAGGCGCCGAGAACACTCCACATCCACCTCCATCTCCGCTACCACACGCCGCCACCATCACACTTTACAATAATTCGCAACAACGTATCTCGAGAACACATCACCGCCTCCTAATCTCCTCCTTCTCCGCAACGATTTGCAAACTTCGTGGGGATGCCCTTAACCTCGAGAAATCCCTAATTTTTATGCTCCTAATCAAACCCTAACCAATTCGACGCCTTCAACCTCGAGAAATCCCTAATTCTCCCTCGGCCTGGCCGCTGCCGCCTCCACTCCCAATTTCTCTGGTCTGCAAATTCTTGATCTCGATAGAGAGCTGCATGGGAGAAGAGGAAAAAAAAAAGAAAAAAAAAAGAGAGGAAATGAAAGAAAATGGAAAATTAAAGAATACCTATATTAATGCAATGACGTTGTTTTAAGTCACACAATACGATGTTATTTTGCTCACTGAACGTTCATTCCACGTAGACTTTTTCGTCTGTCAATTTAATTTCAATTTACCCCAAATTTAGATAGATGGAATAATTGTGAAAAATTAAAACTTCATAATTTGTCATCCGAAAATCGAAAGGTGCATGACAGACCAAAATCAGGCTATTCTTCGTAGTTTTAGTGCAAAAATTTCCCATTTATCAACTACTTCTGACACAACTTGTATTGGCAGACATTAAAAACTGAAATCATAAAATGCTTCCTCTAACATTTCTTAGAAGTTAAGGAGGTATTTGGTAAAATCGTCAAAATGGGTGGTCTTCAGGAGCTCTCGGACGCTCTGTATCTCGTATGTAAGTTAGAGATAATTCTAATTCATATCTTAATTTTGAGTGTTGTTATAAAATATTTTTAATCTTTAATTTTTTTTCTCAATAATATTATAATCTTTTAATTTATAATAAATTTATTTTAATTTCGAATAAACCCAAATAGTTGGCATCAAAAGCCTAAAATCAATTTTGGATTTGTCTCTAAGAAAATATTCAATCTCAATTCAAAGCTTGTAAAAATTAAGATGGACGAACTTACAACGAATTGAAAGATTAACATTATTAAAAGACTTAGAGTGTGTTTGATAGCATAGAGAAGCCACAGATAAGGGCCTTATCTTGGTTTAATTTGGTGTTTGATATCCAAGAGCTATAATCTTGAAAGCCTGTGAGAAAGAAAGGGCCTGTGCTAAAAATCAGTTTTTGGCCAGATAACATATCATTTCTCCTCCTTACGATAGCATATCTGGCGATTCACTCTACACCCAAATTAAATTCATTCTGCCATACTTGCCCTCACTCGTTCTTTTTCTCTCTCTCGCAGTCTGCGACCATTTCCATTCCTAATTTCTCTTTTTATCTCATATACCCAGTGTTGTAAAAATCGCTCTAGGCGGCCGCCTAGGCGCTCGTCGGCTGCTTGCCGCGGCACAAACAAGTAAATCGGGTGAATTAGGCGGGCTAACACCTAGGCGCGATTGTGCGGCGATTAGGCGGCCGCCTAGATCTGGTTTTCAATGTTTTTATTTTATTTTATTTTGGATGATTTAAACTTTAATTATTATTATTATTTGGAATGTTAAGATTTATGTTGGTCTAATTTGAGGATTATTGCAACTGTTCAAATTTAACATTTTAGATTGTGTACATTT
>JAYDZE010010059.1:0-10450 GCA_034509125.1 Monilaria moniliformis
TTTCATCCATTTGGTTCTAGTATATTGTGCTCCTAACATATTCTTGCAAATCGGGGAGGGTTGATTGTTTCCGCTGTATTTAGATAAGTTGCCCCTCCCAACAAGAGTTTGGTTCCGCCCCTGCTTATATAGGACTCCACCCCCTGCTTATATACTCCCAGTTTGGTTCAGAGAGTAGCATGGGAAAAAAACCAAACAAAGAAAAACCCCGCTCGAATTATTTACAATGAATAACTTGAACGAAAACAACCAAAGTCGACCACTAGTCGTGAAAAAGACCAGGTCGACCGGTACTCCACTTCGGACGAGACGAGGCGAGTCCTCGAACCATCTCCTCTGTCATGAGAGTGCAAGAATCTACAATAATAATTTGATGCGTGTTGTGAAGAAAGGAACACCTTAAAGGCCAGATATTCCTATAGGGCATACATATTTGATATGTTCGATGAGGATATGAAGCCCGGCCCGGACCATGAGAGGCATTTTTGGATCTTTCTGCGCAACGGAAAATGCAAATACCGGCTTCGTCTTTACTTGGAGGGTTATTTAGGTAATTGTATTGTATTGTCGGAATAATTACGGAGAGTTGGCCCATCGTCGCCTAGCTCTATGCGTTTTAATAAAGTTGTTATTTGTAATTTAATTGTGTGTTTTATTAATCTTATCTTCAAATACTCAATTCTATATTATATTATTTTATTTTATTAGTCAGAAAAAATGCTCAATCCTATATTATATTATTTTATTTTATTACTCAGAATAAATACTCCTAGGATTTATTAATTTTAATTGGATTTATAGGTTGATTAGTTATGTTATATCCCACGTCTTACGAGGAATCATACATATCATAATAATAAATAAAAATTAATGAATAAACCTGACCTAGCTACTAGTATACTTATCGCATTTGGCATTTTCATAGATTCAAGACTTAGGCAACATCACAACTTGGCTAAATGACTGATCGAGATGGGGTCCCGCAGGCGGCAGGGTTGACCGGCCTCATCATCGGCCTATTAGTACAAAAATTTGTATTAAATTCAACTGTTCGAGTTGTCGTCGTTCCCACGTTTGAGCCGCCATTGACCCCACGTTGGAGCTATCGTAGAAGAGAATTGCTCTGCAGTTGGTTTGGGCCGAGAAAACTATAAAACATTTAGGCTGAAATTGGAAAAGTCCCACCCCACGATGAACAACTCCCGGATACATCATTGCTCGGCTTCAACTCAAAATAGAAATTTGGTAGATGATACAAAGGGAAAATTATAAAGAATTCTCCTACGTATGCTTCTATACATATCATTGTAAAGCTTTAGATATGTAAAGTGAGATACACATAACATTAATCTACTTCAAAATATCAAATTTCTACCGTACGAATTCTCCTATGTATGCTTGAGCATCACACTTCATCAATAAGTCATCTTTTTTTTCCTTATTTTTTTAATTTATCAAAATAATACGCTATGTATTTAATTTAATTAAGTATTGTATCATATCAAACTTTCAATTCACAAATATTATAAATATTTCATTAATCAACTCTTTATTATAATTCGTGCACTTGCACTCAGGTACGCGCCTACACGTGTGTTACACAGTGCAAACATACAGACAGACTACTACATTAGTCTACATAGCAAAAGGCCTCTTTTTTCTTCAACGATTACAACTATCAAAAGTAGCTATTCAGCTAAAATCAACTGGGTATTTCTGCTGACCGTTGGCATAAAACAGCCCGAAATGCTTCTCCAGTTCCTGGCCAGGCTTCTCATTCTCATCAAACATACCAAAAATGTAAGTCTCAATCGGCTTGTTCGGCCTCCTCGGCGTCCCATTCTTGACAACCCGAATCAAATTATTGTTATAAATCCTCGCATTCTCAATACTAGTAGTTGCATCCATCATTCCTTCGGTCGGCACGCCGGTTTCTCCCCCGCCCAACTCCGGCTGCGGCTTCTTTGGCCCGTTCTGGTCAACAGAGATTCTGGCAGTGCTCTTCTCCAGCGCCGCGTTCATGGTGTCAACGAGCGCGTAGTAAAGATTGTCGTAGTAAACTCCGTCGGCGTTGATCCCACTATTAGGCTGCAGAAAAGCATAACCAAAAGGAATTTCCTTCTTATTGATGTAGGCGAAGAAGGGATATATGTTTGCGAACAAAGGGCTGCCGGTGTCGACCAGAAACGCGACGATGGGGTCGAGAAACGGCTTCACCTCGGCGCGGAACTCCCCTTTACTCGGCGGGAAGTTGTTGGCGGGGTCCAGGACCTCGGTCTCGACGGCCGTGGTGACCTTGATCTGGCCGAGGTTGGCGGCGTCGAGGGCAGCGCGGATGTTGCGCATGGCGGGGAGGAGGAACTGGACGTACTGGGAGGTTTCGGATCGGATCGGGCTGACCTCGTTTCCTACGATGATGTTGCGGAAGCGGACGTCGCCGTAGCTGAGGATGTTGGTTTGGACCCAGGAATCGGCGTTGGCTTGGCTGGCGGAGATTTCTTGGAGCTTCATGTTTAGGATTCCGACGGTGAGCTCGATGTCGGAGCGGCGAAGAGCTTCGAGGGTGGCGCGATCAGTATCGTAAATTCGCATTCTTTTAATTTTGTGTTGATTGAATAGCTCCACGACTCGGGATGGAGGGGGCAGTCCGCCGCCGTTTGTTCCGTAGCAGACTCCGATTTGTGCAGCTGCAACAATTAGCACAAACTCATAAAGAAATCTGAGTGAGAGTCAATCGCACCTCAGTTGATAATATACTTTTTCTTCCAATCAATTGATTCAGAATTCGAATTATTCGATATACATGAGTGTGAATGTATGTGAATTGTAACTAAAAAATTTAAGAATGTCTCACGTAAGTAAGTGTTTGTCGAACTAATTTTAAGTTGCAAACTTTCAAGAAAAAGAGATTCAGTAGGTTAAATATAGATTCGTGAATTTATTAGAAAAACACATTCAGTGGGTAGTGTTGTGCGCAGGCAAAATTTGAATCTAATTATATATAGTCATGACGCATGCAATGCATAAGATATTTGAAGGAAGTTTCTTTAAAGTGATAGCTTAAGTCAATTCATGTAATTGAGTTAATAGATAAAACAAGATTATAATTATTTAATTCATCAATAGATGTATTAATCTATATTAATATTTCTATCTGCCTCAACAATGACTAAAAGTAAACAGTTATACATTAATTAAATATAAAATTAACTGGTACTGAATAAAAAAAACTAACCAGTGAAATCCAGAGATGTGAACATGAACATAAGTATGAAAACTGCAGATAGGAAAGAGTAATTTGTTGTGATAGCCATTGCAGAGAAAGGAAAGAGTAATTGAGCTAATGTTTGTGCAGCTTGTCAGCAATTACCTTTCTTTATATAGACATTCCATCACTCACTCAGAGTAGTATATGCTGGGCAAAATTGTAATTAGGTAGGAAAAAATAACTGAAATACAGATATACCGTATTTATCGTATCGAAAAAAATAAAAATATCAAAATTTCGGTATATCACATTTTTCATACCGTACCGTAAGATTTTAGTACGGTAACGATATGAATTATTACATACCGCGGTATATACTGATATCGATATATACCGATAATACTGCATATACCGAATTTCCATACCATACTGAATATATATTAATATATTCTAAAATTAATTAAATATTTTGAAATGGTATTATCAATATTTTGCGTATGAAATGGATTTTGTATAACTGTATTTCGGTTACGGTATTACCGAAAATGCGGTATGATATCGGTATTGAAAATGCTCCATACATAGGTATACTGAAAACTCAGTACGATAATGGTATAATATTTACTCATACATGTATTTTTCGATAGTTTTCTAATATTTACTCATACCATATCGAAAAATATTTACTCATACATTCATTTTCTTTTTATCTTGCCGAACTAATTGATTAGAAAACTACAATCAAACAAATCAGAAGAAGCTTGGCCAACTAACTAAATAATTAATTTATGTAAATATATAGGCAGGCGGTCGGATCTTAAAAAGAAAGGACTAATATGATCACTTTAACTTCATGCCGATTTGGGAATTTAATAGTTTCTTAAATAAACTTCCAAAAAAAATATTTTCTTTATTATGTAAGTTGTGGCGGTCTTTGGATGCACAAACAATACGCGGCTTTCACCCAAATGTTCTCACTAGGATGAAATCAAATGTCTGAAAACTTAGAAAATTTGACATCGATATGAGGAAATAAAAAGTCTGATGAAATTCTGGTCTTTCTATTGTGATCAAGATAGACTACAAAATAATATCTCACTTTCAAATATTTTTCCACATTTAGCCCATTGTTGGTTGTTCTATTCGTAGAGCTTTCTCTCTAAATTAACATCTATAAAAAAATTATCATCGAATTATTCTTTTTTATTTGGAGATACTCGGACTGTTATTCTAGTTTATTTAAACTAAAGGTTATTGCGTTCTTAAGCTCCATCAGTTATGAATGTGCTTACAAGAATATTTGGTAGTAGTGCTAATTGGGTGCATAACCAATCATGATGAATGGCAACTCCAACAAAAAATAAATAAAAAGCAATCTCTTATGTATAAAATACCTAAATGTTAGTAGAAACATTTATCAATTAGATTATTTGTACGTAAAAACACGAACTTTCATCATTTTTTTGATTTTTTCCCTCAATTTTGTTCGAACTAAAAGTATACAAGAATAATAATTTTGGCGTGAATGGTGGGATATATATCAGATATTTCCAATGAAAATCCAAGACTAAACTTGTGGATGAGTGTGTTTGGGTCCAAAAACAGTACTATCATGTCCACTTGGTCATCTTCGCATTTATTTTTGTTACTTCTAATGTGTAGAATTTAATTATGCAGAGGAAAATTCGGCTTGAAACGAGATGACTTAAAAATTTCTGCTATCGACTAAATCTTAAGTTTGTGAAGCCGCCATCTTCCGCTTTTAACGCCTAGAGCATCGATTTATTAACAGAGTTAAAACGGAATTATAGGTCCACATTAAATGCATCACAGCAAAAAAAGTGCTATAAGGTTTTGGCCCAACAAATCAGTAGGGTATGCATTTAATTTTTCCAACGATCACTTAAGGAATTGAAAACGTCGTCTTCCTGGTCGTCATGGCAAAACCTTGGTTTGTTATATCAAATGTATCTTGGTATTTATATACACACAATCGAGTACTCTTAAATACCTATACGATTATCAGGGAACACACAATTTTGATTGGATCCTCTTGCACTTTTCATACTATACTACACAATTTGATTGGATCCTCTCGCGTTTTCTAATGCATAAGAGAAGTGCATAATCAGCCACGTATATATATTGTCCACATATATTGAGAAATAACAATCTCTGAGATCTCATTTTTCACTATCAATAGAGGATAACTTAACTCATTGTGAATCATATTTCATTGCAACAACTGCACTTGTATCATCTGTGTCTTAGCGTAGATTGTCCAAATCTATGTGGGTTGTGAACTTACTTATTCTACAAGGAACTAACTGAGTGATCTTTTGTGATCTTGGATCCATCATAAAGTTTACAACATAGAAGATAGATTAATTTGTTTGTGCATAATATAAACAACACAATATAATGGTAAATCAGTAGCAAAATAACTTAATTTTCATACATAAAAGGAAATAATATTTTTCAATACAAAGCAACTCTAAAGCAATGCTTTTAGTATACAAACTCTAACAATCTTCCACTTATACTCGAAACATGCTTTCGAGCATACTCTTATCTATATTCTATCTTACTTATACTCAAAGCAGTTCCTTGATGCATTCCATTCTCATTCCTTCCACATGACGTGTGAACGTCGTGCCGTGTAGGCTCTCTATTGAAATGTCCGCTAGGTTGTGCTCGGATGCAATTTGGGTCACCACGATGTCACATCTTATCACTATATCTATGATTATATAATACTTCCTCTCAATGTGTTTGCTAGGCTTGTCGACTCATAGTTCCTTCGAAATTTTCACTATACCAAAATTATCAAAGTAGACTGTAATACTCTTTGGCCTATTTGGAATTACGTTCAAATCCATTCGAAAGTTCATGAGCCAAACAACTACCTTAGCAGTCTCCGAAGCGGCCAACATATTCAGCCTTCATTATAGAGTTCGTGATGCATTTATGTTTCACACCCCTCTTTGTCACAACTCCACCTCATAAGATAAGCATTTATCCAGAGGTGGATTTTCTTGAGTACCGATCAGTACGGAAATCTGAATCCATGTAATCTAAAGGACACAAATTATCTAACCGGTAAACTAGCATGTAGTACTTAGTCATTTTTCATTTATTTGAGTATTTTTTTTACTATAGTCCAGCGTTCTGGGTTGGACTACTATCTCATTACCATACCAGCAACACAGCAGATATAGGGACTAGGACACATCATAACATTTTGGAGAGTTGCAATTGCCGATGCATCTAAAATTTATATAATCTCCTATATCTTATTAGATGTCTTTAGACAGACATAAGCAAAGTTATTTGACGTTGAAAAGGCAAAAATCCCTTCGTGACAATCCCGCGTACTAATGCGTACGTGTAAGTAATCAAACATATAGGCTAGCGGTCAGGTCTAAAAAAGGCAAAACTATACATACATATAAAATATAAAATATAAAATATAAAAAATGATCACCTAAACTTCATGCCGATTTGGGAACTAATTGTACACAGACTTCATTTTTTATTTCATATTGAAATTAAATTTTAGTTGAAAAAAAGTATTTTTTTAATAGTTTCTTAAATAAACTTTCGAAATTATTATTCTTTATTATGTAAGTTGTAGCGGTCGTTTGATGCACAAACAATAGGGAGCTTTCACCAAAATGTTCACACTAGGAGGAAATCAAATGTTTGGATGGGTGTGTTTGGGTCCAAAAACAATACTTGCTTGTCCACTAGGTCATCCTCGCATTTACTTTTGTTACTTCTAATGTGTAGAATTTAATTATGCACAGGAAAATTCTGCTTGAAACGGGATGATGACTTCAAATTTCTTCAATTCACTTCATTGACCTAAAATGTTAAGTTTGTGAAGCTTCCATCTTCCACTTTTAACGCCTAGAGCATCGATTGATTAACAGAGGAAAAACCGGAATGATATGAAGAATATTAAGCACACGACAAGAAAATGCTAAGGTTTTGACCCAACAAATCAGTAGGGTATGCATTTTATTTTTCCAACCATGACTAAGGGCACCCACAACGGTGTTGTTGGGGCGCTGGACCGGGAGTATGAGGTGCGGGTGGGCGTTAGTACGGAATGTGGTCCGAAAAGAACTAAGATCGCCGCCGATGGCCAATACTCAACTAGCGGGGATGCCGAAGATGTCATGACTCCTGGGATGGATGAGAGTTTTCGCACAGAGTCGGCGCCGAGTGGAAGCCGCCCGATAGGTCAAAAAATGACAAAGCAGAAAACAAAAGGGAGAGCAACAACGAGCAACAGTGGGACCGCGGGTTCAGATGATTTTACCAAGGTAGTCGGAAAAAATTGTACGCTGGGTCGTGCAATGATGATCAACATGTACAACAAAGTGTTGTCCAAAGACACGTCGATGTAAAGCGACGCCCAATGGCAAAAGTATGACAACTTTGTCGACACATTTGGACGACAATTATGATTTATGTGATTTGTGATTTTTTTATTTATTTCAATTATGTAATTTTTTATTAAGATTATTTAATATTAATGAATTTAATTTTCAAAATATTATAATTTAAATAAATATAAATGAAATTAGAGATTAATAGAAAATAAGGATGGATTAAAAAAAGTAAGTATTGAAATCATAAATAGTTAAAGTATAATATAGTATGTGAATTAATTATTGTTAGTGCTTATGGAAAATATAAAAAAAATTATGTAATACGTAAGTAGTGACTGTAAGAAATTGAAAACGTCTTCGTGGTTGTGACGGCAATACCTTGATTCATGATTGACCTTTCCATCATCATTATATCAAATGTATCTTTGTATATACACACCACCGAGTATTCATATATATCTATAAAAAAAAATCAGGGAAACACACTATTTTAATGGATCCTCTTGCACTTTTCGTACTACACTCTGCTCGACTAAAATAATTATAGCAGTTGCTCCACTGATCAACAACCACTACTTTTTTTTAAAAAGCACCCTTAATTAGGGTATATAATTTTTGTAAATTTCAAATTTTGTGTAAGTGTTCATTTTTGTTCATTAAATAATACTAATTTTTTATTTTATAATAAAAAATAAACAGTAAGACATAAATAATGAAATATAGAATTAAATGTAGAGGTGGTACATAAGGTCACCTCTCCCACTTTTGACGTTTAGAATATTAACTTAATTGACCTACAAAAACATAACGTGCACTTAGGTCCACATACTAAATGCATGACCAGAAAAATGCATGACCAGAAAAACGTATATCCACTGGTAATGTATGTATGCATCTAATTTTTCCAACCATGACTAATCAATTGAAAACGACGCTTCCGTTGTCGTCGCGGCAAACACCTTATTGACCTTTCCATCATCAATATAATACGTGTGTGTATATATATAGAAGATTATATTTATTTTTTTGAATAATTTCTTGTATCATAACTAACATCAAAGCTCAGTCAAAATTTTAGACGGTTAAGATATATTACATGTGGTAGCGCTACATATATAATTGGAGAGATTGGGGGCATTTGTGGAATTTGAGTGTTAGATACGCCACGTGTCTCAAATTCAAAACATACTTCATCGCAATAATGAATTACATGTCAGCAAATAATGAATCGTAATTCAACATACATTTATTATGTTGAAAGTACGCTCTCTCTCCCTTTCACGCTAGGTGTCCACTTTCTTCTAATAAAATATCTTAAAATTTTAAATATATATAATTCTCTCAATTTAAATTATTTTTTCGCGCACCATATATCAAATTAAAGGTAATTTTATGAAGATTCAAATGGAATCCTAATTGCATATGTTCAAATGAAGAAATTTGCACAAAAAAATAGAATAAGTATCTCAGCATACTTTTAGCACACAATAAATCATACTTCAACACAATTAATTCTGCTAGAGTGTGGTTCATTACTGTGCGAAAATATGGTTAATTGTTGTGCTGAAATATAGTTGCGCTGAATTATGTTTCGAATTTTTGATGGCGTCGATTCTTTTTTGAAAATAATAATAATAATAAGTTAATGAAGTAGGCTTTTTGAAATTTAATAATAATAATAACAATAAACATGGTGCTGAAATAATTTTTGACATTTTTGCTTATTTGCTAAAGTTTATATGAAACTATAATGAAGTGCGTAAATGAAGTAGTCTCCTTCAATCCTAATGATCCATCTTTTCATCCAAAGGCCAAGATTTGGTCTTAGTTATGATATAAGAGTATTGCTTACCCTTGCTAAAATTGTAACAAAAAATAAATCTTATTCATAAGAAAATGAACGATTTTGCTTGATAGTGCAAATTCATGTAAAAATCAAAGATTTGCATGATTGTGCAAAATAAACTTAGAATGAATTTCAAGTTTTAAATTAGTAGGTTCGTTTTGTTAACGGTAACAGTAATATATAAGAATCTATATACTTAGCTAGTATTTAGCTATTACATTCTTTTGCCTCTATATATAAATATACACAATGGAGCAGTCATCAATGCAGAGATATTAACTACCATTTGAATGGAGACTTCTTTCTTTTCTTTTTCCCTTGGACTTTTCATGCTAAACTGCTTGACCCTCTCCTCTACCAAATAATTCCCAACTACTCCACTGATCAACAATCACTCAAAATAACTTAATTTTCATACATAAAATGAAATAATATTTTTCAATATAAAGTAGCTCCAAAGCATGCTTTCAGTATACAAACCCTAGCATTCTCCCACTTATACTCAAAACATGCTTTCGAGCATACTCTTATCTATATTCTATCTTACTTATACTCAAACCAGTTCTTTGATGCATTCCATTCTCATTCCTTCCACATGACGTGTGATCGCCGTGCCGTGTAGGCTCTCTATTGAAATGTCCACTAGGCTGTGCTCGGATGCAATTTGGGTCACCACGATGTCGCATCTTCTCACTATATCTATGATTAAATTAACTTATGTAAATATATAGGCAAGCGGTCGGATCTTAAAAAGAAAAAACTATACATATATGTAAAATATGATCACCTTAACTTCATGCCGATTTGGGAACTAATTGTACGCAGACTTCATTTTTTTATTTCATCTTGAAAATAAATTTTGTTTTAATAGTTTCTTAAATAAACTTTCAAAAAAATTATTTTCTTTATTATGTAAGTTGTAGCGGTCTTTGGATGCACAAACAATACGCGGCTTTCACCCAAATGTTCTCACTAGGATGAAATCAAATGTCTGAAAAC
>JAYDZE010010070.1:0-10449 GCA_034509125.1 Monilaria moniliformis
TGGCTTCTTCTCCCTATTCTCAGCATCATTTTCAGCATTCTCAGCCTCCCTTTTAGATGAATTCCCTCTGCTCTCGTTCAACTTAAGAAAATCCCTTTCCACCCAAACATTATTTTCCTCTTCATTTTGATCCTCAGCTACCACTATCTCTTTCCCCTTATACCTACCACTAAATTTATCAAAAGAATTCAGCAAAGAAGCATCCTTTTCAAAGAATGGTTTCGAATTGTCACAGAGATAGCTAAGAGTAAGCTCCTGAGTCCCCAAATTCCCGGCCCGTTTAGCCTTTTCATCAAAACCACCGATCAATCTAATTTTATCTTGCGATTTTTCTCCAAGAAAATCAATACCCTTTTCTAAAAACTCGGCCTTTTCATGCGGGCTATCCCTATTTTTTTCCCCTGATAGCTCATCCGAATTATGTCGCTGTCTCTCCATCTTCAACTCAAAAGCAGAAACAAAATAAGCAAAATGATTAGCAGAGAGAAAGAGCTGAAAACTTACCGAGACAGAGCTCAAATAACGCGAGCAAATTCCGTAAAATTCAAAAGAATCTTAGGGCGCCGTTGAAATTTTCGAGCATTGACTCTACTTCTCTCTCTCTCTCTTCCCCGCTGTGTATATTTGGCAAGTTGCAACGGCTGAATTCTTTTTTCTGTGAGTTTTCACACTTTCAAGTCTTCCACGCGGATTATTGCTTTGCTGGATGGCCAAACTCCCCAAAAATACCCCTTGAGTAAGTCATAATTAACGCTTCGACTGGTCCAAAAGTCCGATTGTCTGGATGACTTTTAGGACCTTTTGGTTGAGTGCCAAATACTTTCTTATTTAAATTATTTTAAATGTTTCAATTTCTTTTCCTAATATAATAATATCCGAAGACTCAGTTAGTGCTCGGTCTCTTCTTCAATAATGTGTCTGACAACTTCTTTTATATTCCTCATTAAGTGAATTTATCCTCTTTCAAAAGTGTACTGGTTTATAATAAAATTATATATTAAGTCCAAGTCATCATAGATTTAATAATAAAGGAAATTGTGAAAGAATAATATTAGCGGTTGTAGAAGTATTAATAGTATCCACAATGCAGCCGCATTTGCGGGCGAGGTGCTGCAAATGGGGCAGGGTTTCAAGCGTGGGGAATGGTGCGGCGGCCGCGGTGGCACGCACGCGTCGCCCTGACCTTCCCCTCTCATCCAAACGCCAACTTGCGTGCCTCACACGTGTTCTACTACAGTATGTCTTCCAATCTCGTACAAGCTTAAGAAATATAGAAGAGATAAAGAAGAACAAGCGGTGCATGGCATTGGAAGAGAAATGTATAGGGTTTATGTTTTAAATATATTTTTATAATATTAGTTTGAGCTAATTGTTATTGGGCTTTGTTATGGATCATTGTAAGTTTAGGTTTTTAATATACTTTAAGCTAATTGTTATTGGGCTAATTTAAATGAAATTGTTATTTTTAATTTTAATTTTAATTATGTAATTTTATTTTATTTCAATTATATAATTTTTGAAATTTTAATTATCTTATTTTTAAAGTTATAATCATTTATTATAATTTCATAAATATCGCAATTTAACAAATGTAAGTTGAAGATTAATAAAAAAATAATGAACAAAAAAAGTGAAGTTGTGATTGAAATTTGGTGGCTGAATTGTTGGTCTTATGGCTAAAATTTAAAATGCTGATGTGACAGATATAAAAGTAAAACTGTGGTTGAAATTTTGGATTGAGCGGTGTCTGGTCTAAAAAGTTTAGTTATATATTCATGATTTTTTATTTTTTCAATTTGAGAATTGTTGCGTTCGGGACTGAAGCTTTGAATTCATTATGTACTCAACATGGTTAAATTTAATGCCATATTATTAAAATTTAACAATACTAATATAAATATTAAATTGTAGTAAACATTTGAGTAATTAGGAATTAGGACAACAATTTTTTAGGGATGGAAATAGGATAAAGATAGAATCTATTTTCCCAATCCGATCTCTATCCAAGACTCCAAGTATACACAAAATGGAGATTCCCTAAAGAAAAACAATATTGAGTAGATTATATAGTTTCCTTTCTTTTAAGTAGTATATAGACTTAAATTTAAATTATATATTATTATATGTGTGACCTATGAAAATACGATATATGTTAGAGGTCCTATAGGAAAAGAAAACATGAAAGAATATTTTTGTTCCTTAAAAATCTGACAGTTGAGGATTTTTTTTCACACTTTTTATGTTTTCACTGTTCATAAAGCGACAATGATTTTATGCATGATGTTGAACATAAATTTCCATAATGTTACATATAAATATGTATGATGTTGAACACATATATGTATGGATAATTCTTAACGTATTGCCATAATTATTGTTCATCTTCTCTCTTTTTCACGAGAACAGTTCATTTAGGGTGATGACGACGACAGCGACATTAGGCTGCTGCATGCTGGTGCCCATCCCCAAAAATAAAAATATGTTTGTTTGAATATAATACAAATATAGTTAAACACAATATATGCATATATATAGTTATATACAAATATGCATATAATAATTCAACATAATATACATATAGTTAATCAGAAATATGCATAAGTCTGGGATCCAAGTGAATAATATACATAATGCTAAACATAAATATGCATAATGTTGGACACAAATATGCATGGATAATTCTTAATCTATTATCTAATTTACTGTTCATCATCTTTCTTGCTCGCTCTTCATCTCTCCTTCAACCTGTTGCGAATGTTGTTGTTGTTGTGTTTGAGTGCAGAGGCTATAAGGCGGCGATGACGGCAGTATGGTGGTGTTGTTGTCGGTTGAAGCAAGGTCTAGGGATTTGGGATGGTGATGACGATGACAGCTGTGTTAAGCTACTACTAATCATGAGTAGGAAATATTAGAGCTCAGACTAAAGGTGGAACCACAAGTCCGGACAGAGACGTCGGACTGCGGTGACTAAGTCAGCTGTTGGCACGCGCTGTTTGGCAGATAATAGAGATGAGAAGCAGGTGGCTGGTGCACCTGACTCACGCGTCTCTCGCCGGTAGGCTTCCCAAAAAATCAAAATATATTCATTTGATCATAATATGCATACAAAATATGCATATAGTTATACAGAAATGGGATCTGCGTGAATTTAATGATTCACTTGTATGTAAATTACTATTCTCATGTTACCCATCAGCATTTGTTTAGTAAGGCACTGCCAAGGATCACGTTTTTAGCATGTCATGTGAACAAAATGTACAATTTAGATTTGAATTTATGTACTAACTAAAGAGGAATATCTACATAATTTCATTTCTTAAATTAAAAATATTTTTAAATGAAATACTTAAGGATGTCGAGTTATTTTCCATCTTCGAAACTTAACTCGTCTCATTTAAAAAAAAAAAAGGAAAAGTTTTGAAACAAATAAAAAACAACATTTGCACTTTTCATCCAAGAAGATCAATAACATTTATGGAATTGATATACTTCTACAAGGTTAATTATTTATTTTCCATTATTACTATTAAAAAGAATGTGTTTTTGCAGATTTTGATGTATATATAATATCTAATTCGTTTAATAATTTAATATAGACATAGATTTATTTATTTTGATATAGAATAAGATTAAAAAAAAGTTATTTTATATCTAGTTTTTTTAGAAAAATTGCTAAAAAATATTTATTATATATTTAAATTCATAACTTTAACGTAAAATGTCCATAAAATGAAAAGATCCAACCCAGAGCCTTAAAGCGGAGGAAAGTAGCTAAATTACCGAGATCCATATAAACTCCAATGAACAATTAGATTTAAGCTTTAGCATTCTCAATGAGTGTCAGCATTTTCTTTCGAGGATTAAGGGAAACAGGAAAAGGATTTGAAGGATGCGTAATTTTTATGAGTTATATATTACTTTTTAAGATTATGTATAAGATAATTGGTTTATTAGTTATCAAATGATAAAAAATTAAATAAATAGCTCAACTTATTGGATCAATTATCTTAATTTGACTAAAACATAATGTATTTCTATAAGTTAAAAGTCCAATATTTGGAGTAACATAATAAAAAAAGCCTTAGGGACATTAATTGGGCCTATCTATTCGAGTTTGGGTCAATTAATCAAGTTGTTGGGTTATTTGATTACTGCTTATTTGGATAATAACTTTTTCGGGTTAGAAATTCTCAACTCTAGCCCTATTTTTTTTATTTTTGGGCTAGCCCTAAAAACATTTATGAATTTTTTAACTAAAATATTTATTTTAATAGTTCTATATTTGCAATAAATGAATACACTCATAAATGAGTGTCATTTCAACTTCAAAACTAGTATGTAACTTTTAGAGAGATGTAAGAATACACATTTTTTCATAAATGATTATTATTTTCTCATTTTTACATCTAAAATATTTATGGTAATCATTAGAATAAAATATAGAGAAGTGCAAATGATGAGTTTAATTTTCAAATATTGAATCCAAATAAAATTTCAAAAATATTTGAAAAAAAAATCTTATTATACAAATTTTTAAATTTTTTTAAAAAGTAAGGCAATGTAGTTTGAAAACTAATTTATTGAGAAAAGTTCTAGTTAATCATGGCAATTCACTTGTTTTCGGATCAACTCTATAAGGCCCGGGCTATTTTTGGGTTAACTTTATCGGATTGCGGACTATTCAATTACGGGTCATTCGGATTGAGATTGTTTTGGAGTATAAATTTTCAGCTTTAACCTTATCGGGTTGTCGGTGTATTCGAGCTAACCCATGTATTCAGACTGAATTGACATACCTACCTAAAACAATCACCAACATATTTTCTAACCTTATCAGATCATCGGTTTATTCGAACCAATCTATGAGTTTCTGACTGAATTGACATTCATACCTATGACAATCACCCATGTGTTTTTTCTACATGGGTGCCCTATCCACATGTTTTCCTTAAGTTTTCAAAACTTTGCAACTTATGTTTGAACTTTTTTGTTGTCATCGTCCTAGTGTTTCATGTTCCAATTGAAGTACCAATTATCATATTCCGATCTCAAACTAACCCAATAAATTGTGCAAGCTTAAATTTACTGTAATCTTCTTTTCTCTTTTCTTGTCTTCAAAAGCTCCACAATGCAAAAAACTAGAAAATATATGTTATGGTATAAGCTAGATTACAGTGGCGGATCTAGAATTGAAAATGAAGGGGTGGAATTAGTTGCTGTAAACTAAAATTTTCAGCCATCTTCTTTTTCAGGGTAGGCCGACAACTAAGGAAGGGGGCGACCATGGCGGTTTTCTGGCCAAAGTATTGGAAAATTGCCCGTCGGAAGGGCCGGTTGCCCCCATCCCCCTATATCTGCCACTAAGCAAGAATATTTTGAAAAAAACATCGAGGGGTATTTATAAGTGTGGATTAGTATCTAAATGTCCCAAGTTGAAAAGCATCTCCAAAAGTTGAGTCCTCATGAGAACACAAAAAACAGGGCATCCCACGTGGTCATGGTCCGCAGCGAGGATGATTGTTGTAAAATTTCTGCTCCACTTAATTTTTTTATTTTGATCCGTGATCGTCGTTTGTCGTTTGATTTTCGATCTGTTTTCGTCTACGAAATTGTATCATGATGAACTTCATTCTCATCGAACTCAATCACCTTAATTTTGATCCGTTATTTCTGCTAATTCAGCCAAACCACAAGGAAGTAACAAGTTTTAGACAATTAACTGATTTAAGCTCAAATTAAACATAAGTACACAATTTCCCTACAAAATTTGCATCATGTTGACCTTAGAAACATGGAAATATTCGTGTTTGACCCTAACCTAACAAAATCTCGCAAATTTTGATTATTTGCTTTATTATTAATTATATATAATAGATAATTAAAAAACTGAAAAGGTAAAGCCCAGTTAGATGTACAAGAGGTGAGGCGAAGATATGGCAACGTAAACAAAAAATCGTGGGATCAGAACATCTGAGCAAAGCTACATTTAACTAAGTTTTATGGAAGTATCTATATTTGATCATTTTGTCGAAAATTGAACACCCCTAAACTAGCAAAAGATTTATTCCAAAATATAAATTATATCCTTATTCCCACAAAATTACATCAATGATCAACCTGTTCTTGATATGCTTCAATAAGACTACAAATTCAGTGGATTACACAAGATATAAACGAAAAATTTAGCAGTATAGCCCACTTAAAAAGGGAAAGATAGATTGTTAATTAGAGTGATACCATATCAGTCTCCTTACCCCAACTAGCAAAATATAGCATCTCCACACCAAATTCATCTACCAAGAATATAACTGTTTGAAGCTGCAGGGCCTAATTCATCATCATCTTCATCCTCATCTCTAGCACTCAAATCTCTGTACAATATTTATGCATCACATGTAAAACTCCAGAGCGCGAAGCAAATACTAGGAGCCAAAAAAATTTGTCAAAGTTTGAGGTTGAGGTCAGGAAGGGATGAATGGTCTATCCTCGGAGGCGGGGCCGCTCCTGCCGTCATATCCGAGCCCTGCCCGGAATCGAGGGCCTGATGTCCACAAAGGGCCTCCATTTGTCGGAAGCTTCCCGGCCACGATAGTTCCCCTTCGTCGTATTCCATATAGAGTGGCAATCCGTAATAGCCTTGATCGATAAACCTAGCTCCACCACCACCACCTCCTCGTATCCCATGTTCCGGGTGCATGGAAGCATGAACTTGGATCCCTAGAGACCGGAAGGCGGATCCATGAAGGGGAAGTGAGGCGAGGCTGGCGTATCTGTCGGAGAACATCTCCATACGCATGGCCCTCTTGGCGAGGGTCCGCTCGCGCTTGTGAGCATTCTGGTGCCCTCCCAATGCCTGCGAGCTGTAGAACTTGCGGCGGCAGTAGTTGCACGAGAAGACTCGCGTGGACGGCGGAGGGGTGTGGTTGGTGACGGCCTCACTGGGGACTCTGAGGTCGGCTTCGGGGCAGCCGTTGAGGCCGAGGGTGAGGTCGAGCGTGACGGGCTTGAAGGAGTCGTCGAGGCAGGAGGAGGTGTTTTTGCTCTCTTCCTTGGAATAGACGGAGGCGTTGGAGGCGACCCGGCTGCTCACCTCGGATTCATCCTCGGATTCCATGTTCAAATTTGGGAGCATCACAGTGGATTACTCACTCACCTGAAATTAACAAGAAGCGAGAGAGAGAATTAGTCCTCTAGCATAAAAACTCAGTTTGGTCATGTAATGCTTCAAATATTCAATCAATTACATGGGGGTGTGGTTACAAGAGATTAATTGGCATGACATTACTCAACCTATGAAGGTCGAGAAGGTAAGACTAATCCTAAGTGGTATTATACGGAGACTAAGTACCCAGTCAAGTTCATCCAACCGAATAACATATCATAAGACTAAAATCATGTCTAATCCACCAAACCGAACGCCCTCATATTATACATCTAATCTATCGCCCGAAGTAAACATTTCGAGGAGAAAAGCAAGAGATGAGAAACCATAATAATCTAGCGTTACAATAAGAGATGCCATATATAATTGAACAAGGAAGAAACAATTCAGTTGAGAGAAAACGATTATGCATTTTGAAGACTATTCAAGAAATCAAAACAGTAAAGACCATCGAAGAGTTTCAAATGCTAATCATCCTATTTGTAGCATAACATCCGATTTCCTTACTCGAACAAAACACCATTTATTTATTTTGCTCTAAATTAGGATTAATATTTTAGGCAGAGTTGTAAGTCATGATATAAATAGGAATGTAATAATTGTAATTTGTAAGTCACTAGATTTCATAACAACTTGTGGGTGTAGATTCATACTCAATAAAGGCCTAGTTTGAAACAAGAACAAATTCGATGGGCAATAAAAGGTTTCCGTTCTTTCTCATATATGATGGACGGGACCGGTAACCTTAAAAAGCTGTATCTCACAAAAAAAAATTAAACCATCTTTAAAGGAATCAATACAAGAATTAAATAATAAATTAGTCCTAAACTCAGAATTTTCCCTAGAGGGCAAAATGAAGCAATCTAACAAGGAGTTTTCAGATCAGAAGTCATATCGCAGCATCACAATTCCGTTACGGAAAAAACAAAAAATCAAACACATGCTTAACCAAAGCCAAAATCAATTTCATCGAAGAAGAAGAATATATTCCGAATCAAGAACTATTACACACACAAACACAGAGAAACAGTAGTGTATCAGAGAATTTAATCGTGAAAAAGCGAGGAAGAAGAAGAAGAAGAAAGGGGGTATGGAAAAGAAGAAGGCTGCAAAGGTAGAAAAAGGGGTTTGTTTGTTAGTTTCAAGAGAAGCAAGGTACCTTGAAGCAGCAGAAGGGGGCCTCAGCTTCAGAAGTGAAAAGACAGAATTTGGTGCAGGATTCTAGTTTTACTAAAAATGGTTTGAATTGAGGAGAGGAACACAAGAATTGGATGGAGATAAGATCATTGGAGAGAGAGAAGAGGAGAGAAGGAGAAGGTGGTGGGACGTCAGATAAGTCAGAGAGAAAAGCAGATTAAACACACAGACAGGGGAGGGGGGGACTGTTTTTTGTTGGCCTCCTTTAACTACTAGCAAATGAAAAGCATTTGCATTATGACATGACATATATATATGATGTATATAACTATAAAGACAGTCAGAGAGAGAGAGAGAGAGAGTCCCGCTCAGCATAGAAACTAGTGTCTATAATGTAAGGATCCTTTCAATCTCTTACACCGCCCACCAACGAAAAAGCATGCTCAGATTCTGTTTATTGGGTTCATTCATGCTATTTATTTACCATCAATGCATCCCATTTTTCCACTAACCAACGTACATCATCTTTAAACTGGCTGAATCATAAAAATTCCCATTTTCTCATTTTTCCCAGATTTAAACATGGCCCAAAATCCAACAATTTCATTTACAAATTAGTGTTTCATGACCAGCAAAATTCATATACTAAAATCAACATTAATAATAAAATGGGAGCTGATATGAAGATGGAGAAAGTAAATATCACCGACTCTAATCAAATCATATTAGTTACACCCCAATCATTGCCTCCAAAAAACGCTCCTTAATAAGTTTAGTAAATATATATTAACTATTGGATTCTGGCCATGTGGGTGCATGGTTTACATTGTCCACATTATATACATATTTTATGTTTATTTTCGAACATCACTTGGGAATTTGATAATTATCTGGGTTTTGATTGCATTATTTACAATCTTATACTTTATTGCTACTCAAATATGATATATATGTAATGTAACAATCCTGACTAAGTAGATGAATTATATATTAAAAACATAAATTAAAAGCTAATATAACGATCCCATCTATGAAGAAGTAGGCATTATTTTATAGAGAAAATATTTTTTTGAACTTTTTTTTAAAATTACAAATGGTGTAAATTAGAATAATTAAAGTATTACGCCGCATAAGGATAGGATCACTACGCTGCACGCAAACGAGACAACTATACTACCGTAAGGTGGAAAAGGACAAACTTCTTTAAAAGTTGAAAACAAACATTATTAGAGTTCACCTATTTTTTTTGCGGTTCACACGACTTACACTTCTATAGCTAGTTGTCGTTCAAAGTAGAAACAAAAATGGGTATATAAAGATAACAACTCTGATTGGTGATGGTTTTGCACAAATTCGAATAAGTATTTCTATAAAAATTGTATATTAAAAAAGTGGATAAATAATTTAGTCATGAGGAGTCGAAATTTCGAATAAGGGTAATTTTGGTGATTTGGTGTTTTGGCATAATTTATGCATAGAATTCTAAAAAAAGTTAATTATCTATGTAGAATTAAGTCAATTAGAGATGCCTCCAAAAATTTATATCATTAATAATTTAATCTGGAGAAAAATGAACACAAGTAATTAACTAATTAGGAAAGATTTTGTATTCGGAATAAATCCTTATAGGACAATGATTAAACATAAAACTTTGGTGATACTTATATTCCTTGGCGGTTGTTGGATGGAGTCAATGAGAGTCAATACGATAATGATTTTTTTGTGTATTAAATATCTTCCAGCGCTAATATCATTGAATTTTATTTTGAAAAGATAAATATCAAAATCATCGATTACTTTTCTAGATCTCGAAAACGAGGTCGATATCTTTCGTTTCAACTTAAATGCCATTCTACCACCATCACACACGTTTCCGCAATTTTGATAGAATTAATGAATTATGACATGCTATTTTACCGTTTGTTAATTTGGCAATAGAATGATTAATTTTTTAGGTTAAATATTCAGCCTGAGTCTACTGTGATTAGGAGGGAAAAAAAAAACCGAAATATCAGTATATCGAATGATCGATCAGATTTTCGAAGGGTTTGATTAACAGTATTTAAGAGCTGTAATTAGAGGTAAATGACACGGAGGTTTTACGTGGTTCGACTGTTAATGAAGTCTACGTCCACGGCTCAAGATATGAG
>JAYDZE010010081.1:0-10448 GCA_034509125.1 Monilaria moniliformis
ATTTCGAGCATGAATTTTTGTAGCTAATTATCTTCGTTTAGAATTAGCGTTTTGCGTTTTAAGTATCGAATTTAGCTTAAAATTAACTATTTTTTAATATTATAATTTAATTTATATAATATTATTTATGTTTAATTTTTTAAAAATTCTTCTTGGGCCCCCCAAAATTAAAATTCTGGCTTCGCCACTGCCTAGTGGTGCAGATTTGCGAGGTAAGTAAATCGGAATATTAAGTGCATAATATTGGGTTAAAACCCCTTCCCCATGGTAATTGCTGTGTTTTTTTTTTTGTCCGTAGACCCCTTATTTGGCTGCGTATTGACGTTCAACCAAAAATTAGAAGATGCCGGCAACCCCGCAACGATAATTCCTACCGACTTTTGTGTATTCGTTATACTTTGTTTTTTAATTATATATATTCCATATACAATCATAAAAATCCAATGTGTTTGAAGAAATTGTGCTTCAATGGTTGGTTTCCATAAGAATAAGCAAACGTTTGTGTGGGTTATAATAATAGGGGTAGTCTAGTCCGCACTTTGGAACCAGAGTACGGACGTCATCACCGAATAGTGCACGACAAACTACATTGGGCGTACGTGTTGATTGTAACATGACTATTGTGCAATGCAGTTTATCAATTGTCCGTCGTGGTCCCAATTCGGCAACGGTAACAAACGTATATGTATGCAATACTGGAGCAATTGTACGAGAATTTTTATAAAATTGTTAACCTTGCTTGCGAAAAGAAAGAGAAAGTGTAAGCATCCAACTCGTGCGCAAACATACGGTATGATATGTAGGATGTCGGAACAAGTCATGCAAATGAATAGGCTCGTAGAAATTAAGGATTGTGCTTGTGTTGCAAACCTTCAGATAGATCGCAACACATTTGACTGACTCGTAGAAATTAAGGACCGTGCTTGTGTTGCAAACCTTCGGATGGATCGCAACACATTTGACCGACTATGCCTTTTACTATGCTAGTTGGGTGGATTTTGTGACGGAAAATATGTAAGTGTAGAAAAACAGGTTCCAATTTTCTTTGGTGTTCTTGCACATCATAAGAAGAATAGGACTGCCGGTTTTAATTTTTTGTTATTTGGTCAAACGGTGTCTCACTATGTTCACCTAGTTTTGAAGGCATTTTTACAACTTCATGGACTATTGTTGGTAAAACATGTGCCTGTCACTGATAGTTGTGTTGATAATAGGTGGAAATGGTTCAAGGTAATGTCTTCCCTTTATAACCGTTTTGTATTTCCCAACCAGGCATAGCATTTATACAAGTTTGTTTGCCTTAGTGCCCCTTTTTGTTTTTGTCTTTTTTGTTATCTCGTAGAGGGATGTCTAGGTGCCTTTGATGAGGCCTACATTGATGTAGTGGTCCAGAGCACGGACAGGCCCAGATATAGGACCAAAAAGGGACATATATCAACCAATACTTTGTCGGTGTGTGATAGAAAACTCAGTTTATTTACGTCTTGCCTGGATGGGAGGGGTTTGTGGGTGATTCCAGGGTTCTCCCGGACACGATTACTAGAGAGCACGACTTGCAAGTACCTCTAGGTGAAGTTGCTTTCAACTGACCATATTCTTTGTTGAACACATCTTCTGATTGCAATACATTTTCCCCGTCTGCACAATTTCATATGCAAGATAGTGTATAATTATAGGTACGTATTATTTGTGTGATAATGGTTATGCGAATAGTGGGGGTGAGATATCATTTGAATGAGTGGGGTCCCGATGATGTGCGGCCAAAAAATGCTAAGAAACTCCAAGGCCCACAAGTCATATAACGTGCTTTTGGGATTATGAAAATGCGTGGGGTATATTGCGTAGTCTAAGGTATTACCCAATCAAGGTGCAAACACATTTGATAGTGGCTTGTTTTTTGTTGCACAACTACATACGGTTAGAGATGCTCATTGATCCAATTGAGGAAAAGCTAGGGGAGTGTAATGGAAAGCAGGAATAATGACGAAGATTATGAGGAACCTGAATTTGTTGATGGGGTGGAGCCTTCGAGGAGTGGAATAAAAAATGTGATGATATTACCAACGCAATGTGGTTACATGTTCGTTGTTATAATTTTGTCCCCGTATTTATGAATTATTATTGTTGGCCATCTTGTCTGTTTCTCAACATGTTCTTTATCATTCTATCCACCATCTAACTTGCGATATGCTTTATTATTCTCCAATGCTTTCAGTTAATAGGAATGCACATCAATTGTCGGCTGATGCAGAGCATGCCCCCCAATGTGCGTGTGGAGTAGGGAAGATGTTAGTCAGTTTTTTCAGGTAAGGCAGCTCTTCGTGCTGGAAGATTCTTTTACAAGTGTACATTGGATGGGAAACATGAGCGATAGTTCTTATGGTGTGACGATCATCACATGTTTGATCTTGTTGACAAGGTGCCTCAATTTTTACTGACTCAAGTATACAAGCCCAGAACAACGAACCTTGGAACTCAGTCGTCGACTAGTGCAGCTTGCACTCATGTCCACAATCAACGAATGATCGAATTTTCATACCTCAAAGCAGATCTAATTTTGATTGGCAGGCTGTTCTAAGTGTGTGCGTAAGACATAATATTGACCATTTTCTAGTTTATTTAACTCTATTGTCTCTAAGGATTGTTTATTTTTATTTTATGATATTCTGTTTGCTAATGATTTGGCTGTAACTTTACCAGTTGTATTAACGTCTTTATTTCGTGAAATCAGAACTTGTGTTTTGGTGTTAAATCATCCTATCTATTTTCAACATGTATAGCCATTTATGACTACCAATGTGCTTTAAAAGTGATTAAGAAAATTGATAATTTTTCTAACAATCTTCTAAGAAAAACTAGCACTTAGTTGACTATGTCAGAGTTTATTAAAGTGCGGTTGACATAATTTAAACTACAAACAATGTAAATAAACTGCAGATATACAGAGAAAATAGAAATAAAAATATTATAGATGCAATCTTCATAAATAAGTTCAAAAAAATTATATATGCAAGAGTTCCGAGCCTGCTTTCAGTGGGATCAACAAGTGTGAATGTGCATTCCGAGGCTACTTTTAGTTTGTTGTCACGCAGAAATTTCTTCCATCCCGTCTATATGCGTAATTTCGGTCCATGTTCATGATCGTGACCGTCAGATTTGGTCGTCCACAACAAAGATGTCTTCTAGTAATTTATCCAGACACCAAACTGTTGGAAAATAAAATTGTAATGCAGAAGCTAAAATGCATAAAATAAAAATACGGGAAGGACTAAAAGACTACATTGTATTAAACTATTTTTTTTATTACTCTACTACATTCAACTCTTTATATAGAGTAAATTGAAGACTCTTAACCTAACTAAAACTCTAAAAAATAAATTCTATTAATAACTAAAGATAAACTCTATCAATAACTAAAGTCTATCAACAACTAACTAAATTACAAATTCTTATCTTGGCTAAAATTATCCTTTATCTTCTCTTCATTCCAACACTTCTCCTCAAGTTAAGTGTCGGGTATTCCGATACTTAACTTGCAACGATCTTCAATTTGGATTCGTTTGACAAACAACTCATACTCATATTCAGGAGTTCTTCAATTTGATAAATAGTTTAGGCTCTTATTCAGGAGCTCTTCAATTTGATTGATAGTTTAAGCTCATATCAAGGAGCTACTTTTGTTTCTTCTTTGAAAGTTTAGGCTCATTCCAATGAGCTGCTTCATTTTTCATTGATAGTTTAGGCTTATATCAAGAAGCTCTTCAATTTTCTGTTTGGCAGTTTTAACTCATGTCAAGGAGCTCTTCAATTTTTTGTTGACAGTTTGACTTGTGTCTAGGAGCTTTTCAGTTTTCAGTTGACAGTTTTGACTCGTGTCAAGGAGCTGTGGAGTTTTCTTTTAACAGTTCTGACTTATGTTAAGGAGCTAATTCAAGCAGTTTTGACTCGTGCCGAGGAGCTAATTTGGACAGTTTTGACTCGTGTCGATGAGCTAATTCAGATAGTTTTTGCTCGTATCCAGGAGCCAGTTTAGATAGTTTTAGCTCGTATCCCGGAGCCACATTCTTTTTCTTCAGGATTTTTCTTCAGTAACTGAGGGTTATTATGAAATTTTTCGTCAATTATGGGTTTGATTGTAATTTGCAGAAGTTGAATGACCTTTTTTGCAATTTATCTGAACTTGGGGGCTCTATTGAAATTCTTACGAAACTGGGGGACTAATTTGCAATTTTCAAAAGTAGGAGGATCTTTCTGAAGTTCCATGAAATTTGGAGGGTCTGTTTGTTGTTTCTTGGAATTGAGATGGCTCATACGCAATTTGTGAATGGCGAAAGGGACCAAACCCTTTTTTCCCCCCTCTTTTTCGGAATAGAGAGCCGTCTCCCTTTCCTCTTTTGTTTGTTGTGGAAGGCCACTCTCCGACCATGCCGCCTCTTGTATCCGAATGCTCCTCTTGCAGCCATCTCCATCCTCCACCAACCGTTCGGACGTGCTATAGTCTCGGCTCTTTTTCCAGCAGCCTCGACTTCTCATTTTCCATCGGCAGCCTTTTCGGTGTTCTCAGCCACCAGTGACTGCCTTCTCTTCTTTCTTGCCGATTTCTCTCTCCTCTCTGTCTCTTTTTGGTTTTCTTCTTCAGCGGCCAGCAATCGCCGACTCTCATTCTTTCTCGGCTACTCCGTTTTATCCACTTTTTCTCAGCTTGATTTCTCGGCTTCTCCTTTCCCAACGGCCTAGGCTTTTTAATTCCAGCGGTGTTCCTGCATTTCCTCTCTTCTTCTCCAGCCATCATTAGTTCCCAGTCTCCGGTTCTCTTCTCCATCGATGATTTTTCTTCGCCTCGTATGCCTTCGCGTCCCCTGTTTTTCCAGCTTTCAATCCAGATGCGGATCATCACCACTTTTTGCTCCGTCCCCTTTCTCAACAACTGCTGTCAACAACCTTGTCGGCTTCTCCAGCAGCCTTTTCTTTGCTTCTCCATTTTTATGACAAATCGTCTGGCAGTGGCTCTTTTCTCCCCCTCGACCGGATAATTCATCATCTTTGGCCATGTTTTGGATTTTGGTTTGTCTTGTTCTACACTTTGTCCGCCATTTTGTTTGAGACATGATTCGTTTTCATTGATTTTGGTTTTTCTTGGTTTATTGTTGTGGAAATTTGCTGCAGTGGTAGAGTTTGTGGTCGTGAGGTTGGATCTGGCTAATGGGTGGCTGCTCCTTCATTCTTCGGAAGGTTTGGATTGAGATTTGAGGCTGGTTAATTGTTTTGGTTTAGTTTGGCTAAAACTAGAGGGAGAAGAGCTAGTGTTGGTTTTTGAACAAACTAAAGATCATTCGTCAAGAATTGAAAAACAAAATGATGTAATTTTTTTTTTTTGAATAGGTATGGCTAATAATGGTTTCGAAAACAAACTAACAAATTATAGATCGTTAGATGCTTTGATACAAATGTTGGAAAATAAAATTGTAATGCAGAAGCTTAAAATGCAAAAAATAAAAATACGGCAATGACTAAAAGACTACATTATATTAGACTGAATTTTTTTATTACTCTACTATATTCAACTCTTTATATAGAGTGAATTGAAGACTATTAACCTAACTAAAACTTTAAAAGATAAATCATATTAATAACTTAAGATAAACTCTATCAATAACTAAAGTCTATCGACAACTAACTAAATTATATATTCTTATCTAGGCTAAAATCTTCCTTGATTCTTGCATATCTTGTCTTTATTTTAACACAAATATGGTCCATCCAGAAACTGTAGTGGAGGTTCTGTCGCAACAAGAAGTTAGAATACATGCAATGATTATGCGTGTAAGCAAAAACTACTAGGTTAGTGAGGGTCGATTTATGAATTTACCAAGCAACGCTCAAGATGCGTGGCTTGCAAGATCAGAGCGAATGACGGTTTGGCCCCGCTTTCAGTGTGGATGGGTTGAGTGCCCTCCGAAACTATCTCCAGTTCGTCACCCGTGTCATCGACATCGGACTTGGAAGTATCTGCATGTAAATTGGAAATTACAAGGCAAGTGATATTTATATGAAACTACATAGTTAATAATTTGGGGGCAGCAATTTGGAAAAAACTTCTTCACATCACATGAAAGTGTCCATTCTTTATCAATGCGAATATAGAAAAATCCATGTTTTTAACATTGTTTGCCTCCACAAACTTGGACCAACCCATTTTGATGTACATGTCATTCCCAATATGCGACAGTTGAACCTACCACAAATACGGTCCTGGTATTTCCAAACCACAAACGGACGGAATAGGTCGATGGTAAAGTGCAATGTGATGACCATGTTCAGCCACAAAGGCCGGTGAGATGCGCTTCGAAGTTGAAAGGAAAAGTAATCAGAAACAAAATAAACTGAATGTGCTAATGTGTGTGAGAATGGTTGGTTTTATATACCATTTTCTCACTCATTTCATCCGCAAGAAATATTTTGAAGAACACTGACGAATTGACACAGTGAACCCGACTGCCTTCATTAACATCCCTACGAAGCACGACAACGCAAATGAATGAGTGTAAATAAAAAAAGGGTTTTTCGGACAAAAAATTGTCAAACAACGCGGGAGAGAGGGGTTGACTTACCCAGATCTTGAGCGTGAAGTCCTGCCGCCACTAAATTCCAAACCCTCGAGGTTGTTTTGTATTGATAAAATGGTGTTTTACTGTGGTTTACCTGATAAAATAGATAAAATAGGGCTCGCGGTGTATTTGTTGGTATATGTAGGATCCAACAAACCCCTCCGCAACATTAAACACATACCCTTTCTCAACCATCTGCATTGACTACACATGTAGCCATTAATGAACACGACCTTTCATGTCTTATCTGCCACTTCAGAATGGTGCTTGCATTGATTTCAGATGTTATTCATTGTGGATATTTGTTCAGAAAATTACATTGCGTGCTATTTATTTGAAGTAATTACTGCACCAACTGCCAATACGTACAATTAGTCCATATACCTTTATCATTTATTGTAGGCGTGTTGGTTGTACACTATAGTGAAGTTGCACTAAATACGATATTATTGTGTTGGGATCTTTATATATAACAATATCCCAAATCACTTCGTCGTTCAAGTACATATCAACCCCCGACCTCCCAGATGGCTCTGAAAATACCCCCTCAATGCACATTTTTCTATAAATCAAACTAGACACTAGAGATTGATTCTTGGATGCTGGCTACAATCATCCGAAGAAATAGCACAATGGGATGGAATAGAACTATCATTCCAAGCCATTTTTTGCTTGAAGCGGAAACTGTAGATATGCTTGCATTTCACATGTGAGGATCTCTATGACCGGCTGCAATTTTTTGAACAGTGTTATCGTACTTTCAAAGAGGTTGTGGAAGAACATGGGGCATACTTGGATGTGCATGAAAACTCGGTGGTAGTGGTGGACAAGATGTGGAAGTCCATACTGAAGGTAAGTTAAATCTTGTCTAGTATCTACAACTTCACCCATTGTAAATTTTCTAATGATAGACCACTTAATGAAATTTGTTTCATCTTTATTTTTCGTCAAGGGAGAACCAGAGTTCTGTTTTCTCTCGGATATAACTTAGTGAAGCTCAAAATTGTTAAGGAAGTGGTATTCATATCGAACTCATCAGAAGTGACGCATGCACAAGGTATTCCCAAAAGAAATAAAGACAGACGCCAGGGTAAATAATGAGGCCTTTTTAACGGAGTGCAAATCATCAACCATAGTGAGACGAAAGCACTTCCAAGAGGAGGACTCACAGTTGGACCAAAAATCAACGAACAACAAGGCTAACTACTTCTATGAATTTGGACCGGATGGAGAAATCAAATACAAGCTAGAGAATGTATACCCAAATGAAGCTGGTGGGATGAAGTCAAAGCCACATGAGGATCTGACGTCTTATTCTTGTGGTTTCTCTAGCCCCAACATGTGGTAAATGAATCAGTTCAAATGATTGCAACATGGCGGCTGCAACCCATTGCACGTTGATGTTGGAAAGGCCTTACTAGAGCATGCTAGCCATTTTTTGTGATATGGACGGTGTTTTATTATGGGAATCTCTTATCTTCTAGTCGTACTTGTAGCTAATATATTTTGGTGATAAGTTTCTACGAACCTCTGGTATACGTGCATGAAAAAAGTCTGATGTTTTGCCCCCAGAAGCGATTTGTACTAATATCATCATTTTTTATGTTATTGCATTTGTGCTCCTATTTTAGTAAGCATTAAAAGCTAACAGAGAAACTACATATTGATATTCTTGTGTAGCCCAATATCGTTCGTGGCACCCATAAAGGACACCAAATAAAACGTACAAGAAAAGGTTGCGACAAGGACTATCAAACACATATAGAACTCCAAATAAGTGGACATACAAAAGGGGTGTTTTTAGTGAATCGTTTCCTAGTGCACGGTTCCGAATCATTTCTGAGTGCACGGTTCCGACCATACACTGTGCTTCAATTTCACTTCTTGCTCTTCTCATTCATAACTCTCAAGAGATATGCCAAATGTGCGTCTATGTGAAGTCCCGTGAGCATATCCAATCGATCGGCTTCCTTCACAAGTATCTCGCAAACATCAAATTTCTCGTCTATGGCCTCAGTCAATCTTCCCTAAAAGACCAAATTTATCTTTACAAGCTTTGCTAAGATCCACCTCATATTGTATGCGTGTTGAGAGTGTCTTAAGATGCACGTTTGTATCCTCATGTATCATTGTCAGAAGTTTATCGATTCCATTAGCACAATTGTTGTTTTTTAATTTCTTAGAAGATCGCTTTGGAACATGGTTGTCCTTATAGCCCTGGATAAAACTATCAGCAGCTCCCTCATTGGGAATACCATCTTGCACTTCTTCATCATGAAAGAGATCCTCCAGGCTCATCTCACAGTCAGACATAGTGGGCTGCTTAACAACATTTTCCTCCAAAAAAAGCTGGTTCACGGCCTGCATGACATCTTCTGCGTTGTTCAAATTAGCTCAATCTTTATCAAAGATCTCCATCCACACATTCCAATAAGGTTAGTGTTGGAATTGTATACTAGAAAGCATGCTTTACAAGCTGCTTATTTATTAAAATCCTAAAAACTACCATTCTCCGACTCTTGAGAAGACATGTTATTGTTGCGTAGTTTGCCTTTTATAATATGGTGATTATATTATGAGAAACTATAATCTGTGATTATAATTGAGTAATCAAGTCTATGTCTTTTCCATTGCAGACTGAATGGTAGTCAAGTCATCATTAAAGGTCTCTCAGTCGGTGCCTTGCAGAAAAAAACAAAGTTTCACAACCTAGATAGAATTGGATGATCTATGATGAAAGGTTGCAGTGTTAGTCCGAAAGTATCCTAACCTTGGGAGACTAACGAAACTGGTGTGGTATAGCATGGAATGGATTCACGTTGAGATAAGTTTTTCTTGCTGATTACTGAAAGATGAGATCTCTGTGATTATTTATTTGCGAATCTTTGTATATAACATTGAGCATACGGTATTTGTTATGCACTGCTATGACTTATCAAAATGTGCGAATTTTTCATAACCCAAGAATCCTGATATCTTGGAGTGTGGTAATTAATATACAACGGTGCTAGGATTGTTATTGAATTGAATCGTGTCTTGGGGAACCAGGTTGATAATATCCCCAAGAGGTGTTTGAGAAAAAGAATTTATTATACGAAACCTGGTTGGTTGGAATTTATTCAAGTATAATAAATAATGTTCTTGAATTAGACCACTCTTAGTAAAATATATCAATTAATTAAAACCAGTAGCAGACTTAAATTAATTAATGGATACTAGAATTTTAAACATGGTAAATAAATTAATTAAAACGAAGACCTGATCTGTAACACCCCTTACTCGATAGGTTTCCCTACCAAATAAGTGATGTTAAGTTTGGTATCACGGACTCTCAAATAAAATTTTTCATTTATTTTTAAATATTTGTTACAATATATTCAATTAATACATATCGTAATGGACCCCAACTACACATCATGCCATATTTTATACATTTAATAATTTTTCATTTTCTAGTGACTCCTTCAGGATGCAGCCGAACGACCCGTAGCCAATTGTCATTCCTGTAGTCAATCAAAGCGTTAGTTTATTTATCAGACTTTCTTATAGTCCAATATTTTATTTTCATAATCTTAATTGTCTCTTCTTTTATTCTCTCATCTTATTCTTCCTTCAATATTATTCTTTTTATTCGTCTCCATTTATTTCAGGATATATTCTTTAGTATACATAATTCTCGTTTCATATGTTAATATATTTATTCACATTCTCTTCATTTATTTCTTTTATATTGATTTTACTTACTTTTCCTTTTCTTATCCGTATGACTTCACACATTCATTCATATAGCTTTCTATTCCACTTTTTATCTTTACTCAATTTCTTATTAATTATTACCAC